>PVIC010010159.1:0-43738 GCA_004025085.1 Thryonomys swinderianus
ACTTTAGATAATATATTTATCTGAAAACCAGGCCCACAGCTGGGTCTGGACCTGTGCAGGTGAATAACAAATGGTCTAATTAAAAGTGCTGCGGCTGGGCCCAGGGTCTAACGTGTCCATCGGTTCGGCCCCCGTCATATCTGCGCAGAAGACACCAGTCACCGAGGCCCGGACCTGGCCGGCGTCTGCCCATTCCCATTCCGGAGACTCCGGCTTCCGCCCGGCAGGACCCTGGCATAACAGCCGGGGACGGAGCCCCAGGCCCCGCAGGTGCCGGTGCTCTTCGGTGCTGACCATCTGTGATGTTCCAGGGAGGAAGGACGCTGGCCTTGTAGGAGAGAAAACCGTAATCAGCGTAGGACCATGAATGCTTTGCTCATGGAAGCCAAACTGAGTTCTTGAAACTATTACCACAACTCACAAATAATCGTACATAATCCGCGCGATCCAGCTCGTGTTTCCGCCCTTCCTTAGCTCGCTCACTCTGATTGGCTGCACCTTCGCTCGCAGTGTGACTCCCACCGCTCTCACCTGTGTGCACGGAAGCCACCCCTCCACCCAGCCCCGAAGGGCGGCGAGGGGAGGGGGCCTCAGCGCTGCAGCCAAACCCCTCTCGGGGCGGCACGCAGCACCAGCGAAGCGCGGGCCTCGGCCACCCCAGTATCCTGTCCCGTTTGTTTTGAGACAGGATCTGCCTGCGTCGTTGAGGCTGGCCCGAGCTCACTCCTGCCCTAGCCTGCAGCGTGCTGGGTCACACGCGTGCACCACCTGGCCCGGCTTCCTTCCTGAATTAGACCAGGTTTGCAGGCAGCTTTCCCGGTCTCCGGCGCTGTATTCAGCGGAGCTGTCCGTTCCTGCGCTGGCGAGCTTCGCGTTGGTCAGGGACGCTCTGGAGGGCAGGGAGGGAAGCTGCCCCCCTCGTGGGCCGCGTGGACCGTGCTTGCCTTGGCTGTCAGTGGGCTCCTCCCTCAGGCCCTTCAGGACGGGGGAGCTTTAGGGAGCCCGGTGTGCAGCAGGATGACCAGGAGGGCACAGCGCTGGGCACGGCTCCCTGGGTCCCCCTGGTCTCTCGGGGCTGTATCACTAGGAGCCGGCCCTTCCCCCACGGCTGGTGCATCCCACGTGATGATGGTGATGGTTCCCACTGCTTGGACTTTTGTCCTCTGATCCATGAACTAAGGGAACCTTTCATCTTTATAAAGTGATCAGCCCCAGGCACTTTGTTATAATTGCAGAGAATGGGGCAGTTTCTCTTTTTTCAGGAGCTGTCCTCGTGGGGCTTGAGCAAACTGTTCAGGGAGCCCTTGTGGTCCATTCAGAGCCACAGTGTGAGAACTCGGGCACAGGGCGAGTTCTGGAGGCCGTGCCTGCCCGTCACTCAGCCTGTGGCAGAGGCCCGCCCAGGAGGCCATCCCAGTGTTCCCAGGGGATACCGTCTGCCCACCGGGGCTGGGATCAGTGTTTTGGGCCGCCCTGCTGACCTTTCCAGGGTGATCCCACTGCCAGTCAGATGTGAATGCATTTCCAGACTTCTTTCCAATTAAAAAATAGTTTTAATAGACCAAATACTGGTCACCACGGAGGCTTTGTTTAGGGTCAACAGCATCACGGCGTTAACGCTATTTGCAGCTCTTGGGAAGCATACATGAAAAGCCCTGAAAGGCAGGTAAAGAAGAACCGCCTCTTTCTGCCCCGACACCGCTGCTGTCCTGGAAAAGCTCCCGACCTTCCAAGCCTGGGGCGACCGCTCCGTGGCGAGGTCTCATGCGCAGGAGAAACTCTGGACGTGTGTGTATGTGTGATACACGTGGGAAAAGTTAAACAGAAAAAATGAGGAAAATCTGTATTTCAAACCCATTTAGGAAACCTCTGAACCTGGAAGCAGACAGTGCTGGACTGAATGTTTCTTCTGCTGGTCGGATCATCCTCATTGCAGAAAAGATGAAAGGCAGGGCTGGGCCGAGGAGCCGCGGCTGGTGCTGCTGTGGCCCCGCCCAGCCCTTCACCCGGCCCTCAGGCCCGCACCCGCCGTGCGGTCAGGCAGACCCAGCACGGGGTGGGCATAGCTGCTGTCCGCTGGGGCCACGGCAAGGGCGTGTCCCTCAGCCACGCTGGGTGCCACAGGCACCAGGCTCCGGGGAGCGAGAAGGCGGCACTGGCCTGCTGGGCACTGTCAGGACCGCTTCACCACAGCCATGTCTGTCGCGTCACCTGCATCCTCTGAGCCTCGGCCGCGTCATCAGCAGTGCGGGTGCTGAAGACGGAGGGCAGCGCTGCAGAGAGGCGCCTTCCTGGCATCATGGGGCGAGCGGTTTCCTCTGCCGTGGTTCTGCCGTGACCGGCTGTGCCACGGTGGACCGTGCCACGTTGGGCTGTGTCATGATGGACTGCGTCACGATGGACTGTGCCATGGTGGACCATGCCATGCTGGACTGTGACGGACTGCGTCACGACGGACTGTGCCACGGGGGGCTGTGCCACGTTGGACTGTGCCTTGACGGACACGGGTGCGTGGCAATGGAGGAACAACCCAGCCGTCACTCGGTCACACTTTCTGATGAGGCTGCACCGTTAGCCACTGACGTATTCATGTGCTTGATGAAAGCGTCAGCCGATGTCGGCGCCTCCGTGGGGACGGAGGGTCCTGGGATGGGCGCCGACCGACCGCAGCATCAGCGCCTGGCTGCGGCCCTCACGGTGCCTCAGGCCGCAGCCAGGTACCTGGCACGGACGGGTGCGCGAGCTTTCAACGGAACTGGAAGTGTAGAGTATACGCCTTTAAAACGGACTTTTCTCCTAATGGGAAATAGATTATTATTTGAGCCTATGTTAGCAGATATAATTTCTAGTTCTTAAAAACACATTTTAAAACCCTGTATGATCAATTCATTTTTATGGGGAAAAATCTTTGTAGCAGAGACGGAAGAAGGCGAAAAGAACCACCTGCGGCTGTTCGCCTCTAGTGTGTCGTTTGAGACGCTTTTACTCTTTCCCTGCCATACGTTTCTTTCACATGAAGCATATCGCTTTTTACTATAGTGGCACTGTATATATTATCTGTGTCCTAATTCTCTTCTTTTTCACTCCTGATTGTGTCATAAACGCTCGAGATCCATTTTCATGTTAATAAACGTAACACCAGCTGGTGTTCACTGAGTGCTCACCGTGTCCAGGGCCCCTCAGCCAGTTACGCGACCCGATGTGTCTACGCATCGCCAGAGCCCTGGCAGCTCTGTTACCTGTCGTGTGTCTCAGACAAAGCAACAGGCGGGCAGAAGTTTCCAGAGCTCGCTGAGTCTAGACAGGGGCATGACAGCAGGTCCAGCTGTGGCTGGCATGGATTCCAATGCTTAGCAACACGGCTCCCGGCTTGGCACTTAGCTCATCAGAGGCACTGGCGATTTGCATGTCTGCTCTTGTTGCGTTTCCGACACAGCCACTGCCGTGAGGCGTGGGCTCCTGAGGGAACCGCGGGGCCCAGCGTGTGGTTGGTCTCCGATTTGCGCGCAGCCACTGGCCGGCGAGGTCAGCAGGCGGCGTTGCGGGGCGTGGCGTTTCCCGGCACGGGGCTCCAGAGACTCCCCACTGCCTGCCCGCACCTCCTCGCCGGGTCCAGGGGGCTGTCGCCATCCCTGCCTTGTCCGTCCTCTTGCGTGGGGCCAGTGGCTCTCGAGTTTTATCCTCACTAACGGGGTGACTGAGAGCGGCCTGTATAGCCCTCCTGCAGCACACTGAGCGAGAAGAGGCTCCCCTCTGCGGACCTGTCCTTACTGCCTCACCAGAACTTGGGGTGCACTCTCACGGACCATCGCCACGCTCGCCACGTGACCCTGTGCTAGCGCCTCTCAGTGGGACCCGCTGCGGCTGCCCAGAGACACGTGTCAGGTCGCCAGTGCCGGCCGGGGCAGAGCAGCAGGCTCTCGACTCTCGGGGCACCGCCCCCAGCTCCTCCTCGTGTTCTTGGGGGCAGGCGGGCAGTGAGGGAAGCCCAGGCGGGGACGCGGGCCGCCCTCGGGGCTGTCGGGGTGCCGCAGCTGCCACGGCCCAGACAGCGTCCCGCGTGGCTGCCCGACCCTCAGGTGTGAGGCTGGGTCTCCAGCCTGCGGTGTGGACGGGGGGAGGGGCCTCAGGGTGGGGCCCGGGCAGGACGTGAGGTCCGGGGTGGCCTTGCAGGGACGCTAGGACACAGCCTTTCCTCTCCTCTACCGACACTCCCGACGTCCGCCTCGGACCCACAGCTTCGGGCCAGGGGTGGACCATGGGGTGGACCCCCGTGCCGGCGGCCCGAGTCGGCCCTTCCCCCGTGGTCCCTGGTTGGCCGCAGGCCTGGAGAGCCGACCGTCACTTTGGGCAGCAGGGCCGGCAGGCGGGTCCCCGGGTCAGGCTAGGCTCTGGGGTACAGCTGAAGGGGTCAGCAGCGGGGCTGGCGGGCGGGGAGTTAGTCCAGGCGGAGCACGTGTCCTGGAGGGCCCAGAGCACAGCCGGGACAGGTGTGGGCCTGGGCGTTCTCAGGTCCCGGGGCGAGGCCGCTGAGCCCAGCCGCGGCAGCCGGGAGGCACCATCGCAGAGCAGGCGGGAACCCGGGAAGGCAGACAGAACCGGGGTCAGGACAGCACAGGCGCGGGGCGGGGAGCAGGGGCTGGGCTGGCGGTGGGTGCAGTTCCTCCCTCAGGTTCGGGCCTGGACGTGGTGTGTGTAGAGTCCTTCCCTGAGGACCGGCAAGGGCTGCATCCATAGCGTGGCTTTCCATTCAGCTATGTTAGCAGCAGATTAAGGGAAGCGGCACAGGCCCCGCTGGCCAGTGTCCGCAGCTCAAGTACTGCAGCTCAGAGCCCCGCGCAGCCTGTCGGGAGGAAAGGGGCAGCGTTACTCCAGCCCCCGCAGGCCTGCCTGGGGCCTCTCCTCGGAGAGGCCAGTCAAGGACTCTGTCAGAAAACTGCGCTTTTAGGCACCAACGACAGAAGGTTCTCGAGCTTAGGGTGGAGCCACGCTCTCGCCTCACCTCACTGGTTACAAGGTTGCACGTCTCATTGGCTGATACGGTACAGACTCCGAGCTCATTGGTTAGAACGGAGCACAGATTCCAGCCTGACACAGAAGCGAGCAGAACAGTCCTTTGTAACAACCAAGGTCCTTGGAGGCTCTTGGGATCCGAGTCTTCTGAGGCTCCAGCCTTAACCGTGACGAAAACTGCAGAGGAAGGCGGCTCTGCAGGGAGCACAGCAGAGTCTACAAAGTTAAACGGAGTGTGTGTGTGTGTGTGAGTGTGTGTGTGGTTCTGAGCTTCCAAGAGGCAAGCCAGAGCATTCTGGAGTGCAAGGCTTTACAGATTTGGCGTCCCCTTTCCAAAGCTGCTCTAGATGACACTGGCGAGGCTCTGATCAGCGTGCGCAGGAATGTTGGGGAGGTTTCTGGCTGGGAGCTGCGGCCTGTGCTCGCCCTGGAGAGGACCGCCGAGTTCCTTGTCGTGGCAGCTCCCGAAGCGGGGGCTCCTGCTCTGCCGGTGGCCAGGCAGTGCGGCGGGCAGAGCAGGAGCCGTGTTGCTCCTGGCCGGGGACGATGTTTGGGGAAAGTTCCAGACAAGCAGGAGAAGGAGGAAGAAGCGCAGGCCTGCAGAGCCGTCAGAGCAGGCCTGCAGCGCGGCGCCTCTGAGCACCCGGTGTCGCTCCTGCCCCCGGCGGGGCAGCTTCTCACGCTGCGTCTTCCTCAGGTCTCCAGAAAGAGGGTCCCGGCGGTGTAAAGGTGCCTTTGCAAATTCTGTGTCCCTTGAATCTTGCCACCGATTGGTTTAAAACTTGGTGAAACCTCATTCATGTGCACAGACATGTGTGAGCTCCGGCTGACGTTTCTGTGGATGTTTACAAATGAAAATTCTCCGGCCATAGTCTGAAGACTGCAGGCTCAGGCCGCCATCCGCACCAGAGGACGGGAAGCAGCCCACGCTTTGGATTGGTCTCCATGTGCCCGGCCCTCATGGCGAGAGAGTTCCCCGGTCAGCAGTCCAGAGAGCAGATAATCATCACTTTGCTGTAGGTTTTTTGTTAAGTTGAAAAGGTTTTAATCAGGGCCCAGGAAGCACATTCCCTCGAAACATTTGTAACCTCTAAGGCAGTTTATAGCTGCTCGCTTGTGGCGGAGGGTACAGCAGCTTGTCCACCTCAGCCAGGGTGTGGGTGGGGCTTCCTGGGGGGTCGGGCAAACTTTCTCTGTCGAGGAGCCAGGAAGGACCCCTGACCTCTCCTCACGTACATAACAGTAAAAAACACAAATTCGAGAGACAGCAGTTTAAATCAAGTCAGCCTTAGGAGAGTCTGGCTGGCAGCCGGAGCTGGGAACGCCCCTGTGCTGGGCACAGTGTGAGCAGCTGCCACCGGGTGGGTGCTGGAGCGGGCGGGGGCCAGGTGGGGAGGCTTCGCCCCAAAGTGTAGGACGAGCCTTTGTGCTTTTGCCCTCGGCAACTTCCTGGACCCCTTTCTCACCCGTCCTCAAATCTGGGTCCCTCCTGGGCAGCCCTCGTCACGCCCTGCCGGCACAGTGTGCGGCCCGCCTGGCACCCAGGCCCTGCCCCAAAGGGCAGGGATGTCTGGACTCCCTCGAGAGGGGTGTGGCCCTCGGCACGCTGCACACAGGGCCTCATTCAGCGAGCCGTCTGCACGGGCGCCCTGCCGGGACAACGGCCGCATTCATCTCGGGACTCTGCTCCGCGCGAAGCCACGTTGACGCCCCCCCCCCCCAGCCCGTCTTCCCTTCCTGCTCCCAACGCCGGTTCCCTTCTCCCCTTCAATTCTCTCTTTTCAAAAATCTCTTTCCTGTCCTTGCCTTCCCCTCCCCCCTTCCCATCTGAACAAGATCGTCCTACTTCCCTCTATCCACCTGCGACTTTGCTCCTTATTTACGCTTTAGGTTTCTCCCACAAGCGACGTGACTCAGCACGCACACTCACTCCGCTTGCGGGTGTGCTGCCGTGATAATGAGCGTGTGTGCTTGAGGCTGGAGTGGAGCTCCCCGTGGGGCTCAGCAGCACCCCGTTCTGCACGCAGCGTCCGCAGCTCAGCCCATGGGCGTCTGGCCCTGCCCCCAGCACCCTGGAAGACGCCACCCGGGATCCCGCGGGGTGGGAAGGCTTCCCCTGGACAACACGGTCACACGGGCGGCGTGGGCACGAGGTCACCCGGCCCCACGCCGCAGACGAGGGACCAGCTCTCCGGGCTCCCGCGACGGCCGCCCCGAGCCGCTCTCCCCCAGGCCCCGCCCCCGGGGCCCTCGGACGTCTCGCCCCTTCTCCGGTCCCCAGCGCCCTCCCTCGCGCCCTTGAGAAGCCAGTGGCCCGGGCCAGACGCGCCCGGCCGCAGGGAGCGACACGGAGCAGGCCCTTGTGCGTGTGGCTCCCTGTGGCCGCACCAGCGAGTTTTTCCATCGTGTGGCAAGTCTGAGACGGCTGAAGGGGAAAGCTGTGTTTTGGCCGCGGTCTGGACACGGAGCAGGCTGCCTGCCTGGGAGGGGAAGCAGGCGGGAGGGCAGCGATCCCGTCCCCGCAGCCCCATCAACCCGAAGACCCACTTCCGGGGAGTCCCATCTCTCAGAGGCTCCAGGATGCGGGTGCTCAGGGGCTGCGTGATGAGGAGAGCTGAGCGGCAATTCCGACGGCAGTCTGCAGGGGGCGCTGGCGCGGGGCCCACGCCGAGGCTCTGTCTGTGGGCACAGACCCTGGCCAAACCCCTTCTCCCAGAGGCCCGCAGAGACACAGGCTGTCGGCCTTTCTGCTGCTCGCCTGTGCTGCCAGTGATGTTTGCGCACAGTGTGGCCATGCTAGGATTTGATTTAAAGCCCGCACTGCCAGATGCGGACGGTGCAGATGGCTGTGGACTCAGCTGGTGTCCTCGGGATGGACACAGTGACAGCAGCCTCCAGAAGCCCACCCACAGCGGTGGCGTGGCCGTGCAGAGGCCGACTGGGGGCCACCCAACCTGGGCCTCCACCCCGGGCAGTGTCGGGAGTTTTGTTTACTGGGGATAACAGGAAACGTAGATGGAACCGAGGGACAGACGTCCTTGAAGTCTGGACACGAGGCTGGCTTGAGAGCTTAACTCCGGGGCCACCAGAGAATTACTCTTCCAGACTCTTGCGGCACGTTCTGCCCCAGACTGTGGGTTCGTTTCTGTCTGAAAAGACGGCTTTTCTCATGACTGTCGGGGGACAGCAAACTTCTTGCTGATTGTAATAAGTGCTTTCATTTTCCCTTGTCAGAAACGACACACCCATCCTTCCCCTTCCCAGGAGAGGCCGAGTCTGGGTCTCCACTTGGAGCGATAGCCTGCAGGAAGATTCTCCGAGCTGCCCCTGCACGGCTAGGAGTGGGATGTGACCAACCCATGCCAGGGACGCGCCATGCAGGGCCTAGGAGTGTCCCTCGGGAGGCCCCGCGCTTCTCTGCTGCCTTCTCTTTTCTGCTGTCCGTCTGGGCTACCAGTTCAGTCCCTGCAGCTCCGGTACCGTCCGGGCCCCCGTGGCAGCAGGCTGCAGGACAGAGTACTCCATACAAAAAGAGTCTGAGTCCCTGCTTACCGTGGAGTTCCCGGGAGTCCAGGATTTTTATGTGAAAGAAAATAAACTTCTGCTTTGTCTGAATTTCTCCTCCCTAATCATCATTATTATTTGTTGTTGGGTGGGCTGAGCCTAATGCTAATGATGCTGATAAGCCGGTTTTCCTGTCATGAGACGCACAACTCTTGACACCCGTGGACATGAGAGGACAGGGCTAATTCGGCTCATGTCTGCAGGAGGTTCAGTCTATGGTTGGCTGCTCCATGGCAGAGGGGGTGGTGCCACTTAGTCATGGTGGCCGGGAAGCAGAGCAGGGGCAGCACCGGAGAGGATGGGCTGAGACCAGAGATGCCCAAGGCCACCCTCCAGGACCCACCCAGAAGCGCCTGCCCCCGGATCCCGAGCCCTGACCCCACAGGGACACAGTGAGGCTCTGGCATCATGGCTTGCGCCATCTGGGGGTGAGCAGTGTTGGATGACCCCAGGGCCCCAGGGGAGGGCAGCCCTGGAACTGGCTCCATGCTGCCCCTCTTTCTAAGAGCAGGAGACTGCAGAGAGGCTCCCCTTCTGGGCACACAGGTGAGAGTCATCCAGTCTGATTCATGGGGCACACACATTCATGGGGCACACACACTACCACCTGCATACCTAGGACACCCTTATGCATGGCGTGTAAGTGGCCGGTGTTCTCATCACTGCCAGGCGTCCACGACTTGACTTTTGCTGTGTCCGGCGCCGGTGTGTGGTCCCCGAGCTCGGGTGATGGTCAGCGAGAGCCTGTGCAGAAGGTCTAAGCCCACACTGGAAAATGTTCCTCAGGAGCTGCTCAGCAGGGTGAAGTTGTGCACACCTATCGTCCTAGCACTCTGGGAGGCTGAGGCAGGAGGATTGTAAGTTAGAGTCCAACCCTGGGGAGCTAAAGGACTTAGGATGCTCTTGTCTCAAAATTAGAAAAAATAAAAGAAGAAAAGAAAAAGGAAACCAGAAAAAGGAGAGTTACTTCAGCTTGAGCCCTCGAGGGGGCACAATAGGACCCTGGTTCTCAAAGCAGCCCTGGGCCCATGGGCTTGGGCCAGAAGCTGCGGTGGGGCTTGCTGTTTCCTGCGTTTGATTCCGGGGCGGGGACACAGGCTGAGCGTCCTCCCGGGCAGCTCCTGCCTCCGCCTCAGGTCAGCGCGGGGGTCTCTGCGAGCCTCGCTCTTCCTGCCGGCCCCACCCGCAGACCTGCACTCTGCCAAATGCTGGGTTTAATATTTAATGTAAAGAGAAGCTGCTGAGCACGTTTAGGAACTCTCGTGTGCCTGTGGCAATTACGCGGTCCCTGGGCCCCCTTAAACAGAGAGCCTTGTTCCTTTAAAGCAATTACCAGAAGTAAAACGGCAAGCCTGCCAGGAAAACCTTTAAAAGGCATGCTGGCAGGAGGGGCCAAGGTCAGGCCTGGAGGCTGGATGTCCTGGGTGGCTGGCGGGTAGCACCCCGCAGCCCCCAGCCTGAGCCCCCGGGCTGGCGCCTGGGATCCAGCTTCCAGCCCATGACGCCTCCCGGAGGCGGGCCCTGCGTCCTGGCTGGGGCTGCGTCCTGTGACGTCCGTCGGCCGCGAAACTCACACCCACTGAGCTTTCTTATCGAGCTTCCCCTTGCCGGTGGGCAGAGAGCAAGCCCTGCGCTCACCTGTGTGCATGTGTGTGTGCGCACGTGCGTGTGTCTGCAATATGGGAGCCAAACCGGGGCCTTCCCACTGAGCGACATCCCAGCCCTTTTTATTTGCCAAATTGCCCAGATGGGCTTGAACTTGGACCCTCCTGCCTCAGCCCTCAGACTGCTGGATTATAGTCCTGCTGCTCTGTCGTTCTGAGCTCACTCTGCCTCACTGTCCACGGCCTCCCCTCAGCCTCACCTGCTCCAGGTCCCACAGGAGACCACCCGGCCTCTGGGCCTCCCCGGCCAGCTGCCCGCTGAAGCCAGCACAGAGGCCTGGAGCCCGAGCTCAGGAGGGCTGTGCCCATGCTGCCAGGCTGGCGCGCCCGCCCCCCCCCCCCCCCCGCAGAGCGTCCTTCCACCCCGCTGGCCGCGTGAGCTCTGAGCACCTTCTAGGGCTGCCCGTCTTCCTGGCCCCGCTCTATGGCAGGGCCCAGATGTTCCAGCGCCACGGGACTAGAGTTGAAGGCTGCCAATGCTCCCTCTGGATAAGAGCAAAGTGTTACCGATAGTGCTTGCTATGACCGGGTTTACACTGGCGTGTGGGGTCTGTCAGACCGACTTCACCCGTCTGGGCCCCTCGGCTCCTGGGCGGGAGTGTCTGGGGAGACAGCGCCTCCGCCTCCTCCCGTGCGCTCCTCCAGGCCTGTCCGTCCTAACACGCACGGACAGCCCGAGTTCCCTCAGAACTGATGCGGGAGGCTGTGCCACGGACTCACTGCTGCACAGAAACACGTCCTCGCTGGTCAGTGTGTTGGGGCTGAGGTTAACATTTCCGTTAAAATACTGTACTCTGTTAAAAGAAGAAAAGGTGCTTCCTGTGGAAAATCCAAGTTCACAGTTCTCCGTGAGCTCTGCCCCGCAGAGGCCTGGGCCGGAGAGCAGCTTTGATACAAAGCCGATCTCATTTCCTCTGGGCGCCGTAGCTGCGCCGGCCGGGGGCTCAGGGAGGGCCTCACCTGAGCGCAGCGGGCCAGGCCTCTGGGGAGACGCAGCTTCCCAGCAGGGCCTTGGGCTTTGGCTCTGGGCCAGGGCTGGGGTCGGCGGAGCCCAGAGGGCAGCAGGCAGCACGGACCGCGCTTGGGTCCCGCCCCAGGCCTTCAGGTCTGAGGAGGGAGCTGCCGCGGTCGGAGGCCGGGACGCCCAGGGCGGACTGGGAAGCCCTCCTGAGGCTGGCGCGTGGGCCTTCGTCCCAGGCCCTGTGCCCTGCGTGCTGGCCTGTGACCTGGGCGAGGTTCCCTCCCTGGGCCGGCGGCGAGCCAGAACCCACGGGCTCGGGACACCCAGCCCGCGGCCTGTGTGGTGCGCTCCTCCTCAGGGACCTGACCAGGAGCCGCTCGGGCAGCGCAGCGCCCTGTCACCAGCTTTGCCCGTGCCGGGGTTCCCTTGGCGAGTGTCTGCGGGGTCCTCTGCCCACACGCTCTGGGCAGGGCTGCAGCTGCTGGCTCCCCGGGCCGGACGGCACACCCCGGGGAGGCTCTGACCCCAGCCCCTGGGGACAGGCGGCTCTGTGGTTGTCCTCTCCACGTGTATCTTACCACGTGCGTGTGCCCCTAGCAGGCCGTTCACCCTCATCCTAGGAGTAGGCGAGGGGACGAGGCGTCAGGAAACCTGACAGAATCCCTGTGAGCTTTTCTCCTTTGAGAGCTACGGAGGCCGGTGAGGTGCTTCCTCTGCCGACCTGTCATCGCGGGGTGGGCGTGGGGTCAGTAGAGTGTGCCCACACGAGGAGCCTGGCAGCTCGGCCCGATGCCCCTCAGCTGGGGTGATGCCCGTGGACACAGGGCTCTGTGTGTGGTTTGTGCGTAGGGACAACTGCAGCTATGGGAGCGACAGTGGTAATGAAGGGATTTCTTTTTGTAGTTTCGGCTGAAACACCACCTGAGTGGAGATTTGCGATGAGCACTTTTGTTGTGGCTGAAGGAGTTTTTCTTTCTTTAGTGGTGCTGGGGTTTGAACTCGGACCTTTACGCTTCCAAGGTGGGAGTGGTTCTGCTAGGCCGAAGTCCCCAGCATTGTGACTCAGAAGCTGGATCCCTTTCATCCTTTAAAAGTTGCTGCTTTCTTTCTCTCTTTCGTTTTTAAAGACGTTTTCTCTCTTTTAAAATAATCTCTCCCTGGTGGTCGAAGATTGAAAGGCCACCCTGCCGAAACTCGCCCGTCCGTCCGGCGAAGGGCAGATGGCTCGTCCGCTTTCCGCAGGAAACCTGGGCCAGGGTCTCCTCCCTCCGGAGCCCGACGCCACGGCCGTGCTCCTTGCCCTGCAAAGAGAATATCACCAGATTCTGCGTTCTGTTTCTTTCCTTTTCCGAGGATAGGAGAACTATTTGTTTTTAAAGTAAGAATCTTCTCTGAAGGTGACTAATTTATCTTTCTCATGCGAGAGCCAGCATGGGTTCAGCCCTCTCACAGATTCACTGCTGAGGCAGAATGTGACATCGTGACCTTTTCTAGTTGGCCGAGATTCGAATCCCTGCCGAGACGGCTCTTTCCAGCGTGGCGGTGACTCGTGTGAAGGCTGAGCAGGCGCTTCGGGGCGCCTGCCCGGCGCGGCTGTGCCCCGTTTCCGGCCACCTTGCAGCCTGCGGCAGTAGCTTAGGATACACTGTGCCATTCGGGCACAGACGGGTTAAATCCCCAGGTGAGTTCTGTAGGCGCCTCAGTATTACCCCAGAAAAGACAGTTCCAGTGACCAGGGAGTAGGTCAGCACACAGCCCTAGTGACCCAGGAAGAGGCGGAAATAGGGTCCAGGTGGTAGGAGGAGGAGGGTGCCAGCCAGTGACGCCCCACAGGGCTCCTGCTTGGGGCGCCCCCGCCACGCCGGGCCTCCGACCCCAGCTCTGTGCTTGATCCCGGGCGTGTTGGTTTGTAAGGCCCTGGGGCGGAGGCTGGGAGAGCCTGTGTGGGCTGTCAGGGCACAGTGGGGCACAGGGGGGCCCAGGGCCCTCCACCCAGCGGGGAGACGTGAACAGAGCGTCTCCCACCGGTGTCCCTGTCCTGGCTGCCGTCAAACAGCTGCAGGCCGGGGAGGAGCCTGAGGGTCGCAGATCGGTGGGAGGCCGCGGGCAGGGACCGGACGGGCCAGGAAGACATCAGACGGGGTGGGGTGACACTGAGGCCTGCAGCGAAGGAGCCGTCTGGGCCTGGCCTTCTGTCCACGTGTCCATGCAGCTCGTGCGGGGGTGGGGGTGTGAGCTGAGGGCACGGGACTCGGGGAGCAGAGGAGCCCAGAGAGCTGCTTCTCGCCAGGAGCCCTCAGGCTCTGGAGAGGCCGAGTCAGAGCTTCCTGTGTTCTCGGTGCCCTGTGGGCGAGAACAGGCCTGGCTGCCGGGAGGGCTGCTGCGTGAGGCTGGAGGGGATGGAGATACGGGGCTCGGGCACTCGGGGGCATTCGCGGGCCGAGGAGAGGCCCAGGCTGGGAAGCTCCTCCCAGGCCGAGGACGAGGTACCCGGGGAACTGATTGCATCAGGCGGCTGAGTCAGGAGGCTACGTGAGTGGGCACGTCCCTGAGGGTCCCTGGGCTCGCTGGGTGGCTCTGGGTACGGGCAGCGTGAACGACTGAACTGTAAATGAACTCGGAGAAGCTGCGGAGCCCAGGGAGGGGCGGAGAAGGAAGTGTAGGAGGCAGGCCAGGGACCAGGGTTTCCTGGAAGCCGGAGAGCGTGGTATGTCCAGAAGAGAGCTGCGGTGCCAAGCGCCCAGCTGGTCAGGGTGATGAGGCCGCTGCTCACTCCACCAGGCTCTGCCCCTGGAAAGTCTCAGTCGCAGGAAAACCCACATTGGAGCATGTGTCAAATCAAACACAAGCAGAGATTTTACCCAACAAAATACTGCAATATTTTTAGAGCAGTAACTCTGAGTTTAAATTACAGCTAAACACTGACCTCTGGCTTGGCTGATTCTGCAAAGAGCTGGGCCGGATGAATATTTCTGGAAAGATCTGCAGTGTTTTGGATGAACAGGAGTGAGGAATGGGGCCAAGCGTGGAGAAGACAAGCCAGCAGGAGACCCGGACAGGCGTCTCTGGGCTCCTAAAGGACTCTACTAACGAACGGATGAACCAGCAGGCTCTTGCCCTTCCCAGTGTGGCCTTGCGTTTGCAAAGTCACAGGCTGGAGCATGATTCCGGGAGTCCCTGGAGGACCGGCCTGTGGCTCAGGGGCCTGGAGGCAGAGGGCTCAGGCCAGGGCCCTGCCCGCCCCGCAGCTCGGCAGCAGGTCGCAGCTAATTCACTACGCTCAAGGCTGGGTTTCTGCACTTGTGAATTAGAACCCCACTTCCCCAGCCATTTGCAGCTTTGAAATAGTCATGGTTCCGTTCATCGAGGTGAACATCTAATTTGGTCCACTCCACGGAGCCAGGCAGGCATCTGTCCGCCTGAAGTGGGCCGGCTCGTTCTTGGCACGGTTTTCTAAGCCCCTCGAGCTCTGTCACCGGCTTGGGCCCCGGGGTGAGGTCACGCTGTCCCCGAGGCCACCCCTGTGCAGTCCCCGCTGTACAGCGCGGAGGGCCAGGTCTCGGGCCGGACGCAGACGGGAGGGGCTGGCGCTCTGGCACGGGGCTCGCTCTCCCCTGGCTCGTGTCTCGTAAGAACGTCTCCCGGAGGATCCCTGGGTACTTCAGAGACTCCTGGAGACATCGTGCCGATGGGCTTGTCCTTAATGGAGACTCACTTCCTATCTGCTGAGGACTCTGAGTCTCTCAGAACCACTTAGCCCTGCCACGGCCGTGCTTGGGACTCACTTTAAGAGCTGTTGGAGGGGACGCAGCAGGGAGGCAGATGTTTCTGGGGACTGAGCCCCTGTCAACTGCCGGAGGGAAGGGGGCCCGGGGACGGCAAGAGGTGGGCGCAGGGAGTTTTTGCCGCTTCGTCTCCCGTTCTGCTGGTGGCTGACCACGGACAGGCTGAGCGAGCTGCCTCTGCACAGCGGCAGACACACGAAACTTAGCCTGCCCCAGGGATTTAGGCTTCAAAAAAACCACACTGAAATCAGTGGACACCTGAGGAGCTGTTCCACGCCGACCACCAAGCTGGGTCTGGTGGAGCCTGCAGGCCGAGCCCGTGGGGGCGCGAGGCAGGGACGTCTGGAGCCCAGGAGGCTGGGCGCGGCCCGGGAAACAGCAGCACCTCCAACGCAAGTCCCAGACAGTCACCGTAGCGAGGGGCTCAGCGGAGTACGCGGAGCGCTGGCGTTGTGCTTGGATTGTACAGCGAGTGTCACGCAGTGAAGATGCATTGCTACCTGTGTCCTGAAGGTGCTGCCCGACCTGGGCCGCGCGCCGCCGTCCTGGCCCCTGCAGCACTCCGGGCCCCGTCCCGAGCGTCTTCAGACCCATCCTGCCGGCCGCCCTGATGCCCTGAATCAATTCCAAACAGTCCCTTTCATGCCGGTCTGACCTTGGGGAGGAGCCGGAAGTCTCGTGGCATCAGATCTGGGGATGGAGGGGCCGGGGACGCTGCGCCGTGTTCTCAGGAGCTCCCTCCCACGGGGTGGTGCTCCGCGGCAGCGCTCACGGTAGTTTTGGTCACGCCTGGCAGACGTGAACGAGGACTTCCGGCCTGCTTCCCAAGGGGGCCAGACGGGCCAGTGGGGTCAGTGCGCGTGAGGGTAGTTCATGGCAAAGCGGCTTTTACTGTGAAGAGTTTTTTTTTTTTTTTTTTTTTTTTTTTTTGCTTTTTGGAGACAGGGTCTCGCTTTGTAGTTCAGGCTGGCCCTGAGCTCACTATGGTGCCCAGGCAAGCCGCCGCGAACTCAGCAATCCTCCTGTCTTGTGAAGAGTTTTTAAATCGGACGTTCACAGCGCTTTCCAGTCAGCCCTCGTGGCGCTTGGAGCAGCCCGGTGACTCCCTGCTGGTCTGAGCACCTTAAAGGGCCTCAGCGGGGCTGACTGCGCCAGGGACGCAGGGGCCAGTGGTCCACTCAAGGCCCTGCCAGAGGTGACCCTGGCCCTTGGCAGGCGACGTTGCTGGCCTTCCAGGCGGGGCGGGGACAGTGGGAGGAGGAGGACGCGGAGGAGCAGGGCGGCCAGGGCACAGCAGCCGCATCCACATGGTGACTCTTGCTCTGGAACTGGACGGCAAGGTGCGCGCTGTCCCTAGACTGGCCACGTGGCTTCAGAGGGGTCTCTTCTCCTCTGCCACTGTCCTAAACCACTGCCTGCGCTCAGACTCCCCAGAGCTGCGTGTGGGAGCCCCTGGGGGGGCAGGGAGGCCCGGGGTCAGGAGAGCCGGGCGCAGCTGCGAAGCCCACCGGGTGCACGATGCCCAGGCTCCAACCAGGAAGGCGTCGTCCCCAAAGCAGACCCGCGTGAAAACGCGCTGCGCTTGGGACGCTGAGCTTGGAGAACTGATTTATGCGATTTGGCAGCCTCTGTTCTTCACAAATGAAATCGCAGGGACGCAATGAGCTCACTGCTTCCCGGAACACAGAGCTGGCCTCGCGCGGGCTCCCTGAGGGCGGAGGGCTGCGATCCATACTGCCCTCGCCCGCCGGGGCCCCAGCTGGCGCGGTCAGCAGTCGGCTGCTGCTCTGTGCGGGTCTGAGCTCTGAGGCGCTTACTGTGGCGTGCGGCTGGGACACCCCGGGCCAAGGTCCACGGGCACAGGGCGGGCAAGAGACAGATGTTGGCGGTGGCCTGCTGTTGGGAGGGTTTCCGAGATGCATTCCAAACACCAGCAGACTCCCTCCTGCAGCGCTCTAAGTACACTGATAGGTCACAGTTTCTCGGTCAGCGTCCGGCTACCAGGTCTCATCTCCATGTCTCACAGCCTTTTGGGCTCCTGCAGGGTGGGTGGCGTGGAGCAGGGCCTGGCCATCATGGGAAGGCGCAGGGGTGGCAGGCTGACGTGGCCTGTGGTCCTGCTGCCTTTGGCGAGGTGAGCTGTGCACGCGTTCCGTTTGCCCAGGTGGAGTGGCCACCAGGCCCTCAGCCTCATGGTGTCTTTGAGAGATGGAGAAGAGTCTCGGAAAGCAGCCAGACTACAGCGGAGCCCGAGGGGACACGCCGGGAAAGGCCGGGTCCTCTCCCCAGCCCCCGCTGGTCGCTCTGGACTGGCAGTGCCTGGAGGTGGCACAGGCTCGGGGGGCAGGAGACCCACTGTGGGTGAAGGTGGAGGGCCGCCTTCCTCCCTCAGGGCCACCCTTGTCCCCAGCTCCCTCCGAGCACCGTGGCCGTCAGCAGTGTCCCTCTGCGGCCCGGTCCCGGCCACACCACTGTGGGCAGGTGGCTGGCAGGAAGCCAGTGTGCCCAGGAGGTGCCCAGGGCTGCAGCATGACTCCGGACGAGCCGCCTGGCCCCTGATGCGAGGAGTGGCGCCGGTGGGGTAGACACTGTCACGGTGTACCCACTGCGGGTGGGCCTGGCTCCCTGAGGTGTCCCCAATGCCCAGCAGGGGGCTGGCATGTTGGCAGAAAAAGATGCATACAGAGGCTATCCTTTCAGTACGGCTGGGGAAATAGTCTTCTAAAAATTCAGAAGATATTTAAAACCTGGTATGACCATCTGAATCAGAGAGAAAGCGTAGTATTTGTGAAGAACTCACTCTGGTCCCATTTTGATGACACTGACTAGTGAAGACTCTCCTCACTGTTTGCTAAGTGTCAGCGCACACTTCCGCGTGTGCTTGTTCGCCTGCGTGCAGCATGATCACGTGGGTGATTAGCACCTCCCTGACCTCAGACCGCCTCTGTGCTAAGAACCTTCCGCCTCTCCAGTTACTTTGAGGGGTCGCAAAGTGCAGACTGCAGTGACCCCGAGACCGCTGTGTGGTGCCCCTCGGGCTCCCCGCGGTGCTCCTTCCCGCCCGCCCTCCCCAGGGGAACAGGACACGGAGGCCTGCCTCAGCCAGGATGCTCCAGAGGCTGAAGCTGCCCAAGGACTGAGGGGTGCCCTCTCCCACGGTGGGGCCCCCGGGCCAGGGGAGGTGCCCGCCCCCGATCTGTGGGGCGCCCAGCCTGAGCTCTTGTCTCCCGCCGAGCAGGCTCCGCAGTGTGACTGGCTCCCAGAGGCCCCGAGGGCCCGCCCGCCACCCCACGCCCTGACGGAGGCCCTCCTTCCGGCCCCCCTCTCTGGGGTGCCGCTCCCGCAGGCTTCCCGGAAAGTGGGCTCGGGGCGTGTGCGTGTCCTGGCCTGACGCAGCAGGCTGGGAGCTCTTTTAGGGCTGGAGGGCTGCACATTCAGGACTTTTTAAAGTGACTTTGGAGTCTTGGCGTGTCCATACCGCGATGGCTCAGGACCTGCTGCACGTTTGTCCACACACACCTCGCGCACAGGCTGAGGACGTGTCACGGGACCTTTTGACCATAATCCATCACGCGAGGTCAGGTGTGGGATCTTCACGTCAACACCTGAAAAGTTTTAGATTTTGGAGGATTTCAAATTAGGGTGCTCAAACTGTAATTTACTCCCGTACTTCTGTGTTGATCAATTTTTCCTGCGCCCCACTGTGGCAGGACCAAGCCAGTCAGGCCTGTCTGCACACTGCGGTCACACGGCTGAAGCTTGCATGGGAGGTGAAGCCGCGCCAGGCCTGGAAACATTCCCGCACGTTGATTTCCTGGTTAATTTTTGACAACAAAATAAATTTCTTGGTCAGCCAGAAGTCTGTCCCTGGGTCTGTCCCGAGAGGCTTCTGCTTGCTTTTCGTCCTCAGGGACCTTGCCTTTGGGCCAGGAGGACTCAGTCCCATTTCGGCTGCACGAACATCACTGACGCTCGCTCTTACAGATTTCAGGTGGAGAGGAGCTTTCTTTGCCCTCTTCCCCGAGCACAGGTTTGGGCTCAGAACCAGCCCCCTCACCGGAGGGAGCAGGTGCATCTGTCGTCCCGTTTCGACCCTCTCCGCCCCCCACCTCTCCTCGCCCCTGTGCAGCCCGACCCTCGCTGAGCCTGCTGGTTTCATTCTTGAGAGCTGTATGTGCCAGAGGCTGGCGTCAGGGCTGCGGTTGGGAGCCCTCAGGGCTGAGCCACACTGTGGGGCTCTGGTCTGCAGAGGAAATTCTGGGCCCCACCCGCGTTCCTGGGTTTCTTTTTGCTCTTAATGGTCTGTGCGGGAGCGGGAGTGATGGGCTGGAGCTCTGCCGGGTCTCGGGGCACACCTCGCCTTCCCCAGGGCCGTGCCAGCGGAGGGTGGCGGGGAGCCACTGTCCTCGTGCGCGGAGAGGCAGAAGGACGCTCTGGCGCGTTTCCTGATCCCTGGCTCCTCCGCAAATACGCAGCCCTGTTGCTATGGCCCCGGCCGCTCAATGATTGTGTGTAATCATTCATACACACGTCCACACACACGCACGCCCACGCACACGCCTGCCTCTGCTGCGACGGCTCAGCAGTGGCCACCTGCGGTCTCCCGGCGGCGCTCCGCTGTCTTCGCCATCCTCCACACAGAGCCCGCCTTGCCCCTGCCGCAGGCCCTGAGGAATCTCGGGTGCAGTCTGATGACTTGGCATCAAGAGTCCTTTGACTGGTGTCTTCGTGTCTGGAAGCAGTGTGAGCACAAGAAACAAGGCCCGTTACTGCCATCAGGAAGGCATGCCAGACCTCCACCAGCACGGAGGTGCCTGGGCTCCGCAGCCCTGTTCACGACGCCATCTCAGGGCTCAGGCCGCGAGCCACAGAGAGCCCCGCAGCTCGGGAGATCACAGGGCCTGGGCCGCTCTCGCCTCTCCAGGAGCCCCGTGGTGGGACAAGCCGGCCTTGCGCTCGGCTGCTCCGCCGCTCCCCGAAGCCTGGAGTGTGATGCGAGGCCTTTGTCCCCTCAGGTCTCGAGGGTGAGGGGAGCAGGGCTGCAGTGGGCACCGTGGGGGCCTTGGCTGAAGCCTCAAGACCAGGCCAGGGCCCTGCGGCGGCGCCGAGGAGTCTGAGCGGTGTGCGCTGTCACTGGCGTCCAGCGACCCTGCGTGTGGCCGGGGGGCGGGTTGGGGAGTGAGTCCTCACTGCAGGGCGGTCCAGGCAGATCCCTGGGCGTTCCCAGAGGGGCAGAGGGTGCCCCCAGGGGAGCGAGTGCAGTTCAGAAGAGAGTGGGCCAGGTTCAGGGAGAAACTGCAGCCTCCGAGCGGCCACAGGCAGTGGCGGAACCCTCAGGCGCACAGGCTGCTTCTTCCCTTAAACATTTCGTTTTCTGTCTGTCCCCAGGCTGCTGCTCGCCCCCAGGACGGCAGAGGGCCGCGCTCCCAGGGTTCAGGGCTGAGCCGGCAGGGCGGAGAGCGGCCCTGAGTGTCTCTGCGGTTTCTTGCTTCTTGTGAGCTGAGCCGCAGAGGGCAGCCGAGCAGTCCCGGCTGCCAAGGGTCCCGGCACCCTCCCGATGTGCAGCCGCCGCCCACCCGGCGAGGGCCCAGGTGCCCGGGGACGAGCGTGGGTCCCACACCAGGAACTCCAAAAGAGCCCGGCAAACTCTGCTGCCCATTTATTTTAAAACTGTTGCCAGACTCAGACATCTGATTCACCCGTTATAAGTATGCACCTCCCAGAATTCCCCAAGCGCCCTTTGCAATTAGTGAAGCCCTGTAAATAGTTAATGGGGCGCAGCAGATTTATCAGGAAGTTATCATGATGGGAAGCTATTTCTTCTCCTTCCTCTTCCTCCTCCTTCTTCTTCAACAGGGTCTCACTATGTAGTTCAGGCTGGCCCTGAGCTCACTGTGTAGCCCAGGCAAGCCTCGAACTCAGGGTGACCCACCTGCCTCTGCCTCCCGAGTGCTGGGATGACAGGCTTGTGGCACCAGGCCTGACTCTTCTGTTCCTGTTTTATACGACCGTTGTTTGGAGAAGGCTCAGGGAAGATCCTAAGGTCACAAACTTGCCTGTTCTTTTGGCACCCACCACACAGTGCTGGTAATGGATGCTTGCACGCGTGCACCAACACACGCACACACACGCACACACCCCTGACCCCAGCCTCCTGACAGCCGCAGTGCCTCTCCCTGGCCTGCTGCTCCTCGGCGACGTCTCCGCCTCCAGGCGCTCACAGCTCCCCTCCCAGACGGCCCTGGGTCGGGGTCGACGGCGCCGGGAGCTGTGTTTACCGCCCTGAGCTCGGAGAGCCAGCTGCGGACTCGGCCTGTGGGTGAACACGATGAGAAGCCTGCACCGCGAGCGAGCCGGCGGTCGGTGGGGCGGCGTGTCGTGGCGACAGCTTGTCCTCCAGGAAAGCCTTCCCTGTTCAGGCGGCCGTGGATGTAAACTGCCGTGTCGTCCCCTGTGACGCCAGGGCTTTCCCTGGGCTGTGTCCCCGCGTCCGGCCACCACGCTGGCGACCTGCCGCCTCTCACCGCCCACGCGGCTGGGCTCGGGCGTCGGCTCCTCAGGCGCTCCGTGGCGGGGTGCGCCGAGCGCGAGCGCAGGGAGCGAGCGAGCCCCGTGGGGTCCTCGGGGTGCACGGGCTGGGCCCGAGGTGGGGAGCGCCGAGGCTCCCGAGCCGGACCTCACGCCTCCCCGCGGCGGAAGTTCACGCAGAAAGCCGGGGGCGCGGGGAAGCGGCCCTCGGGGGCCTCCAAGGAAGCAGAGCCGAGGAGCCGCGGGCGGTGTCCCAGGCCCCGCAGCGGAGGCCGGCGCGAGCGCGGAGAGCGGAGGCCGGCGCAGAGCGGGTGTCCGGAGGGCGGGAAGGCTCAGGCCGTAGGTGAACAGAACGCATCGCGCGGGGGCGGGAGCCCTGCAGCGAGAACTGGTGGGAAATTTAGGAGCTCTAAGTATATAATGCTTAACTGTCCTATTAGACATAAACATGGCATATCAAGTCAACAGTTTGACCTGAAAATAAATGAGACGAAAATAGAAAATGAACACAAGTGAGAAAAGTTCCGATGAAGGGCACAAAGCCAAGGTCCTTCGTGGGTTTGAGATCCATCAATGAATTTTGAGCCTCCAGGACACCATACCATCAGGAAAGAGTGAATAAAAGTGTACTTTGGTGCTTTGCATTCTGGGAGTAAATAAAGGATTGTACCTGATACTTTGTAGCCACAACCTATTCTCATGTGGCTTGTGGTTTAGATATATATTACCTACTTGATCTGTTCAACCATAACCAATTAATATTTAAACATAGTTCTTGGAGCTCCAGATCAAGAAATAGTGACATACTCTTTATCAGACTAATCTTCTTGTACCTAACAATGACCAGCTCTGGACTAAATATCTTAACTCATAACTGCTAGAAGCTACTGAAGGAAAAATAACAAACTGAAACTGGAGGAAGTTTGACTTGTAGAAGATAAAAAAGATTCTGTGGTGAGAGCTGCATTTGTACCACTTTTCTCCTGAAAAGCTTCAGTCTGTGTGGTGTGGAGAGGGCTAAGATTTGGAAAACATCCTTGTTTTACTAGGATGAAGTGTCAAAATATGGAGTTCTTGGCTGCCAAAGAGGATGGAAACTGAGGGGAAATGTGTCCAAAGGAGAAAGGGGGAGGAAAGGCCCACACATCTCAGACTCTGTGTGCTCGAGTCACCCACAAACTCGCAGGGAAAAGCCAGACGCCTGCCAGAAACGCAGCATTGCAGCTGAAAAATCAAAGCAGAACCTTAACTGCTTTCTGCCACAGGTGTGGGGGCCGTCCCACTGCTGGGGTGTGACATCGGACGCCCACGCTTCCAGGAGGAAGGGTCACTTCCGGCCACGGCTTTGGAGAGCTCTTTCTATTGGCTGGCTCCAAGGAAAACGGCACAAGGGGGCGGAACAAAGAGGCTCAACTCACTGCAGACAGGAAGCCGTGGGTACGTGCTTGAGACAGACAGACAGACACACACAGACACACACACGAGGCAGAGAGAGAGAGACGGAGAGAGAGACGGAGAGAGAGAGAGAGACAAGAGAGAGACAGAGAGAAGCGTAGGAACGCAGCCTCCCACGTCGCCCCTGCGGCCCCTCCTCCCACCGGCCCCACCTCCCGAGAGCACATCGAGCTGCGAACTCACACACGAGTGGATCCACGGACAAGCTCAGCACCCAGCAACCCCATCTTCTGAAAGCCCCATCTTTGAACACTGGAGTCTTTCTGGGGATATTTTAGATAGTGACCATAATGAGGAGGGCAGAGTTTGAAGTATGAATCTCATCAAATTAATCCAGCCTTTCCACTAGACCCCCAGAGGGTCATGGCTGAAGAGTGACAGTTACGTCCTAGCTGTAGGGATGAGCTCTAAAGTAGACAGGAAACCTGAAGGTCTGGAGCCCTAACAAAGTCAAAGTGTAGCCTCTGCCCCTGCAAAGTGGAAACTGAACTGCTTTGAGGCCCAGAACTCAGACCTGCACAGCAGGTCAAGAATCTCTATGTAGTATCACTCCCGACGTCCAGAGCTCCTCATAAACTTATGACACACTGGGACATTATGACAAAATGTACTGCTTGTCGAGAGAAAAAGAAGTCCCTAGAAGCAGACTATGCATTGTTCTTGATGTTAGGACTCACAATGACCTTATTGCAAAAATTTGAAGTAAAACTTAAAATTTAACACACATTTAAAGATTAAAAATAGTGATGGGGCGGGGGGATGCAGAGATTTAGCTCAGTGGTTCCAGCTCCTGCCTTGTAAGTGCAAGGTCCCTGGTTCGATCCCCAGTAACCACATACCACAATGCTGGGTGTGGTGGCTCACGCCTGTCATCCCAACACTAGGAGACAGAGGCAGGAGGATTGCTGAGTTCCAGGTTTGCCTGGGCTACGTGGTGAGCTCAGGGCCAGCCTGAACTACAAAGCGAGACCCTGTCTCAAAAACAAAACAAAACAAAAACACCCCCAAACAAAGAAAAACAAACAAACAAACAAAAATGACAAGAGAACAGATAAGAGTATTCTAGCAAAGAATGGGAGCTTTATGAAACAACCAGACAGAAACAGTGAAAAAAGCAATTTCAGTTGACAACTGAATGTATTGGGATTAACAGCAAATTGAAATTGGCAAAATAAAATCTCAGTTAGCTTGAAGCATAATTGACAGAAATTATCTAATCTGAAAAGGAAAAGGCTATTAAAAAATATGAACAGAGTTTTACTAACTTGTGTAGAATGTAGAGGGTGCTTAATATCTTGCCTGGCAGTGAGTAAAGATAGAAGAGAGGAGAGAAAAATGTGAAAAAATGTAACCCACAATCCTCAAATTTGCTTGTAAGAAACCGATGTTTCCTTACAGACCTAGTGATCCCAGAGCGCTGTGAACACCATCAGTGTCAGAATAAAGCAAACCCCACGCTGCGTCTCCAGGCAGCATGTCAAGCTGCTGAACCCCGAGGGGACACGCCTCCCACAACGAGCACGATGCTGCTATCAGCGCATAACTCTATCTTCAGAAAAGTCCTCCAACGAGCAGACGCAGTGAAGAGTTCTCAGAGGGGCGGAAGGTGAGAAGACACAGCGGCAGCAGCAGACTCACCCACCGAGGGCTGACACAGGAGCGCCCCCCGGCGGCAGGACAAGGATATGCCACGTGGAGCCTGGACAGGAAGAAGGGACAAAGAGCCATGGAGTGGTAAATGTGGGGCAAAGAGAAGATAATCCTTGAATTTTCTTCTCTTGATTTCTTCAATAGGTAACTGACAATTTATTGAAAGATAGGTTATCATCACTTGGGGTTCATAACAGGTACAAATAGAAAATACATGACAAAGTAGCATAAAGTAGGTAAATGCCTGATGAGGTCAGTCAATAAAGCTTTTCTCATGCAAGATTTCTAAATTTTATACGAAATGGTACATTATTAACTCTAATGGGCTTGATAAATTGTACATGCATATTGTAACTATCCATGTCCCACTAAAATAGTAAAAAGATATTTAAAACCCATTAGAGAAAGTTAAATGGAATAATTAAAAAATCCAGTCATACCCAAAGAACTCACGATGGGAGAAGCCAAGAATGAAAACTGATGAGTGGAAATTTAAAAAGCAAAAATGTAAAAACGACACCAGAGCGCAGCCACACTAAGGTCAGCAGCGGGGACTCTGACTCGGATTCAGGTGCAGATCATCGGCCTGGGGCTGAGAAAGGAGCTCAAAGGCACGTCTGCAAAGTTTTCTGTAATTCTGTAGAGGAAGAAAAGGAAAGAATAAAAAGCCCACGCACCTTATAAACTGTGAACGCAAAGAAACCAGTGTAGGTCTCTTAATATGACAAATGTGTTAACACTGTAAAAAATTTAAGTATATGTGCTGCCGAAGCGAGCACTGTAAAAAATTTAAGCATTGCACAGATATATTTTAAACTACGAGATAAGCAGCAACATTTTATAATGACAGAGAAAATATTTAAAGAAGCTGTAACAGTCCTTCATGTGTACGTGCCTAATAAAAAACTGGAACTCACAGAAGAAAATTAAAGGTAGGATACACAAAATCCAAAACTGTGGTAAGTGACTTTTATAGTCTCTGCTCAATAACTCACAGAACAATTAAAAAAATATCCATGACACTGAAAGCCAACTCAATCTGGTTGCTATTTATAGAACACTAGACCAAATAATTTCAAAACATCTATCCTTAGTACAAAATAATATTCAACAAGATAATAAAAATTCTATGCCATGAAGTAGTTCAATAAATTTAATATGATGAAAATTTTATAAATATATTCTCTAGTGGGAATATAATTAAATTAGATACTGAATCTGTATAGCGAAGAGATCTAGAAAAATCCCTCAATATTTGTCAGTTAACTAACACACTTCTAAATAACTTGTGGATTCAAGGCAAAAGAATGGGTAATATTACTGATATCTCACAGTGAATAAAAATGAAAACTACAAATTAAAATTTGGAAGGTGCAGATAAATCAGCAAAAAATCAGAAAAATAATTATAAATGATCATTCTATATATTAACAATGTTTTATGATTAAAGATGAAATAAGGACATTTTCTGACAAGACTGGGAATAACTGACCACTTCTGAGAGGGTCACTGAAGAACTTACTCCAGAAAAGACAAAAGGTCAACCAAGAAAAAAAAATCTGTGGTGACTAAGAAGAAAAATGTGTGGTGTTCTACGAAGAAATGATGGAAAAAAATATTCGGATGTCACAAACCTGTTTTGATTTAAATTTTTTTCATTAGGAAATAGAATTTTCACCTTTAGATAGAAGAGTTGTAAAATAATCATCAAATTGGAGGGCCGGAGGGTTAGCTCAGTGGTTCCAGCACCTGCCTCGCAAGTGCAAGGTCCTGAGTTCAATCCCCGGTAACCACATACAATACTGGGCATGGAGACTCATGCCCACAGGCAATCGGCAATCAATACCACATACCACAGTGCCGGGCGTGGTGGCTCACGCCTGTAATCCCAGCACTCGGGAGGCAGAGACAGGAGGACTGCTGAGTTCCAGGCTTGCCTGGGCTGCATAGTGAGCTCAGGGCCAGCCTGGACTACAAAGCGAGACCTTGTCTAAAAAAAACAAAACAAAAGAAAACATCAAATTGGATATAGATGATAGGAATCGTACAACTACGTATTTCTCCACACTTTTTTTGTTCTAAATGACACTGTCAGCTTTTTACTTTGTCTCTTTGGCAAATGGAGTTTTCTTTCCCTCCATTCACCCCCACGCCCCGTGCACCTATGACAGGCTCTGGTGGGCCCAGCTACAAAGACACAAGCATTTTCAACTCTCTGTGTTTTGCTTCATAATTACTTCTACAGTAAATATTTTCTGCTTGTTTCTCGCGGCTTCCGTGTTGCTTTCTGTCATGAAGTGGCACCAGCAGCTTTCTGGCTCTGGTGAGACTCGCTCTCCTGGGAGAAGAGTGGGCATTCAGGACTGGCAAACCACAGAGCCCCAGGCCGCGGGACCTGTGTTCCGGGTGCAGCGCAGCTCCGTCGATAATGAGGGTGCGATTTAAACCTTTGGAATGTCTTGAGTATTCGCGTTGCTTCGTGTGGTGAGTGCTGTGGCCCTTGACTTACAAACTCAGTCCATTTATGTGGTCAGCCGAAGGCTCAGGCGCCACTGCGCAGCCCGCAGACTCCCTCCCGCGCACAGGCAGGTCTGTGTCCGAGAGACCCGCCCGGGATTCCTCAGCGACCCACACAGCTCAAGGTGCTGTCACGTTCCACCGAGAACCTTTTAAGGGTTAAATCTGTACCTGAGACCATCTGGGAGGACAAGCAGCCAGCATTTGGGTCATAACTCAAGACTTTGGTTGTTAGTTAAAACTAACGTGTGAGACGTCGTAACTCAAGGTGTTCGTATGTCAAGCCGGTTGTAACTCAAGAGTCCATCGCGTTGCGTTTCTTTTGCTTTTTTGGTTGTTCTTGGAACGAACTCTGCGGCAGGTTATAGCCGTACCCCAGTCGCTTGGGACTCCACACTCGCACTCTGCGAGCCAGGAACACCGGGGCGTTGAGAGAGCACTGTCGTTGGGAAGACGGTGTGGACAGGTGTACGCAGTTTGCCCCTTAAATAAGAGTTTCCTACCTCCAGCGTCATCTTTGCCCCACGGGGCATTTTGAACCCAGACCAGCAGAGGAAGAGTTGCTGCGGCTCTGAGCTGAGCAGGCCCCACGGGACGTGGCTGCCCTGGCCCCTCCACAGGGGCCGTCACCGAGCATGATGTGTAGACAGACTGCAGCCCAGCAAGTAGCTGGGACTCAGCCCACAGCCAGTGGCTGCGGTGCAGTCAGATAAGACAGCCAGGAGGTGTGGACAGACAGGAGGTGAGGACAGCCAGGAGGTGTGGACAGACAGGAGGTGTGGACAGCCAGGAGTGTGGACAGACAGACAGGAGGTGTGGACCGCCAGGCTCCCTCAGTCCTCACTTCCTTTCTCTGGTGGTGAAGGTAGCGGCTCGCAGGCGGGTGATCCTAAACCGATCACCACAAGCAGACCGAGAGTCCAGCGTGTCCTGGTCAGAATGGCTGTTACGAAACACTCAAAAAGCCACGCACGCTGGTGAGGTTGTGGGGAACAAAGCGATCCCTCTACACTGTTGGAGGGAATGTAGCCAGTACAACCGCTATGGCGGGCTGGGGATTTCGCTCAAGTGGTACCACGCCGACCTTGGATGCACAAGGACCTGGGTTTGATCCCCGGTACCACAAAAAAGAAAAAAAAAAAAAGGAAATCAGTATGGAAATTTTGCAAACAACGAAGATTTGAAATTCCATTTGACCAAGCTGTACATCTACTGTATATCTTCGTGAAAGAGTTAGACTTCAGCTTACAGTGACACATGCATAACTCTGCTTATAGCAGCACAGTTCACAGTGTTCAATTATGGGAACAGCCTCTCCACCCAACACATGAACGGATAAGGAAAAAGTGTTAAGTATCAGAATGGGATACTACTCAGCCCAAAAAAGGAGAAATCTCAGTCATTCACAGGAAAATGGATGGATCTTGAGACCATAATCCTTGGTGAAATAAATCAGAAGGGGTAGCAAAACTGAGCAAGATTTAATATGTATGGGTGACTAATATTGTGTGTCTGGTAAACATGTACTATAAAACACAAGGATAGCTAAAGAGCTACAAAACTAGAATTGTCATTTTCTCTTTTAACGGCTAATGTTTAGTACAGGGTCAACACTCCAGAGCAGCCTGGATCATGAATATTTGTTAACAGAGTTACGGTATAAACAAAATGTATATAGTACACAGTGTGGCCAACCTGACTGAAGAATGGACTGACTTTCGTCAGGGATGTAGCCCAGTGACGCCGTTACCTGCCTGGCAAGAGCAAAGTCTTGAGTTCCATCCTTGGTACTGAGGGGGAAAAAAAAAAGGAACAGACTGATTTTGTGTATTTGAAGCCTCTTCCCAGAGACTCCACCTTGTCTCTGGACGGTGCTACCTCTGAGCCCCAGCGCCTCGCTGTTGACAGAGGTGACCCTGATATGGGTGTGGCAGAGCCACGGGAGTGTGTTTTCCTGCAGAAGTTCAAGAGGAAGAGCCTGAAAAGGAAATGATTTTCAGAAATCCCAAGTGTAGGTGCAGACTGGGCCGGGCGTGTCCAGCGTCGATGCTTCAGCATGAGTGCCGGGCGGCGGCCTGGAAGCGGCGTCACGGCAGTGGCTCTGAGCGCCCCCTCTGGCTGGCAGTGGCGGGTGGCAGTTTGACAGAGGCCACGGGCCTGGCTTTCTGTGGGCAGCTCTTTGGTGCTTGGGGAAGCTTCTCTGCAAATCGCGGGATGTGACAGGCCTCCGAGATGGTCATTCATCTCAGAACTACTTCCAACTGCGAGTGGAGCTCTGGCTCTGTTGACCGACGCTTCTCGTGTTTCCCTTGCACCGTGTGAACCCAGGGAGGACACTGCTGGCGGAGCCCAGGCAGCCCCTGTCTGCAGAATGTGCTGCAGACACCCGGGCCCCTTCTGGGTTGGATCTCAGAGAGTCAGCTGCTTCCTGTGGACCCCTGGGCTGCTCAGTATGTCCTGTGCAGAGCGACAGGGACGGGAGGGAAGGAGCTGGGGGAGTGTGCCCCCTGGAGGTGTGCTGCCGCGTTTGCAGCTGGTTGTGCGTGCACGCGCCTCCTGCAAGCCCTGGCCAAGATGCCTGTTCCCAGCAGCAGCTCCATGTGTCTCTTGCCTCTGAGCGCCGCGAGGCCTCATCCCACCCGGTGCCGGCCCTGCCCTCCTTACTGAAGGGCCTTCTCTGGCTGGCAGAGGCCGCTTTGCTGAGCCCTGTGGCAGAGCAGCCAGGGGGTCGGACAGCACCCCAGCGTCCTCAGCCATCAGGGAGCCCTGGCTGCCCTCTGGCCTCGTTTTTCCTTTTGAATCGCAGTTGTGCTTCGGAAGAGAAGGGACAGTAGGGGGGCAGCTGCGGGGGGTCATGTCCACACGGCCACCCGATGACCTGGCCACTTCTGGGAGTGTCCATGCTGTCTCTCCGGGGTTGCAGGATCATATATATTTCGGGTAAATGCTTGTGCTTGCTGACTGCTTCCTCTCAGTGGTTTTGCGTGGCTGCGTGGAGCAGAGCTGTGTCTAGTCCTGCGCTGTGCCAGACACTGGCGATGCAGGTGCCCGGAGGCTTTGGTGACGAGATTCAGCTCTAGTGCTTTTTGCTGGTTATTAATAATTTAGACCCACCCTTCAGTGAGAAGTACGTTTTCTCTGCCACCAACACCCCACGCGTTTTACCTGTACTTGTCTAATGGTACTTATGCTTTTTCTTAAAGAGTTTATAAGAATCACATAAACAAACAAAAGGATACTACATAGAGAAAGAATAATGTAACAATTCATGTAAGTATGTAACCTGAGCATGGTCTTATATCTAAAACAAAAAAAGTAACATTGGTACCATACACACACACACACACACACACACACACACACATTTGAGAAAGTGTGCATTAAAGAAAACTCTAATATAAAATATTTAAAATGTGGTACTTATGTTTTAACTTGCAAAATGCTTTTGCAAGTATCTTCTGTGGGTTGCGACCGGATATTATAGTCTCCTTGAAGAACAAGCCATGCTGTTTTAGTTGTTTTTCTCACACTGTTTGAGGTGAGCTTTATGTCAGAGACACTTCTGCACTTTCAGGCGATATTCTCTGAAGTCTTAAAGCTGCTGTGGGGAAACTTAACTGGTATCTCAGAGCCACTCACAGCTCACGGAATCAATAACCCGCTGTTTACTCTTCACGCACGCCGTGCAGAGACACCCAGCGCGAGCGGGCGACGCAGGCTACCACGCCGGGCCAGACCACTGAAAGCCAAGCTCCCTCGCCGCTGTTAAAAGCACAGCCGCTTTGCCCATGTGGGTTAGCTTGGTGCTCACAGAGAGCATTTCCGGAGTGGTCGAGATGGCTCTACTGAAAGTCTGGACTGTCTCCAGCGCAGCGTTTGCTGCTTGAGTCCGGTTTAGTTTCGCGGCAAACTGGACAAGCACCGTGGATGTCCTCATGGAGATGTCTCGGTGGCCACGCCAGGGCTGGGGTTTCGGCTCATCGGTGTGTCTAGGGCTGTGCACACAGAGCGAGTCTGGGCACCAGCGAAGGCAGGGCAGCCTCGGGTGGGGGGCAGGGTATGAAAGGTAGACTGTTTTTATACTTTCGTTTCTCCGTCACCTGCACTTATCCGTAGCTGTGTCATGCGGGTGATAACCAGGACATTGTTGGGTGATGTTCACCGGAACTTCCTCTAAGGTGGCAAAGGTCCCTCTCCGCAGGACACTGAGGTGGCCACTTCCTGGAGGAAGTCACCGGTTCAGTGAGAAGCATGGAGGACCAGCTCAGGGGCAGGTGGGGAGGGCAGAGGCAGCGTCTTTCTTTCTACACAGATCCCGGGGAGGAGAGGCGCTCTGGGGGTCGGCAGGGAGCTGCGAAGGTCAGCCCCGGTGGAGCGGATGTGCCCCAGGACCGTGCCAGGCTCTCACGTTTGCCGTGGTCAGCAGCCGTGGGCACTGCGGAGGGTGCAGTGACTGGGTCTCGGAGGCTTTGGGCCTGACGCGGATGCCTCGGAGACAAAAGGGCGATAATGTGCCCGTCACATGCTGAAACATTATTCGGGACAGGCGCTCTCTTCTCAGATCTCAGCAGGTCACACGGAAAGGCGGGCCGGACCCGGGACGGGAAGGGTGAGCCGGCACCGGCTGTGGGCCGCACTGGTCGTCAGGGGGCCAGGCCAGGCCAGGCCAGTTTGCTCCAGGCTCACACGTCTGCTTGTGCACAGCTCGGAAAGGACGGACAGGCACGGAGCCAGCCCCGTCGGACACGGAGGCCTCGAGGCTGGCGGGGTGGAGGAGAAGGGACAGGCGGCCCTGGAGGGGCCGGGACACCGTGGGGCGAGGTGCTGGCGCCCTCAGCCAGGGCTCAGCCAGGCGGGGCCTCCTTCCGCCCTGTCGATCAGCTGGCCGCAGGCTCCCCTGAGCGAGGACCTCACCGGGACCAGGGCCCAGCTGCGCCTCCTCCTGCAGATCCGGTGCCTGACGATCTGCGGACGTGTGAGGCCAGCACCCGCGGGAAAGAGTGCCAGGCACACACGGGCGCAGGAGGAGGCGGAGCCCCAGGGCCGTGGAGACGCCTGCTTCGGGGATCGGATCACGTGAAAAGGCCGGGAACCCAGTTTCGAAGCCCTGTTCTGCTTCTCAGGGAACATGCAGACTTGGCCCTGGGTGTGCTACTCGGTTGCCAATTTTCCTGGGGACATTTCTCCATAAGTGCAAAAACGCACTTTGCAGACAGGAAAGTCTGCAGTGCCGGGACAGGAGTTGCAGACGAGGCCTCTCAGATCTGCCCGTCTCCAGCTGGCGGTTTTCGGCATCAGCTTCTCTCTCTAGCTGGCTCCTTAGGACGCTGCCCAGTGAACACTAGTGATTTCCTTTTTACCAGTGGTGCAGAAGTACCAGGGCCCGTATCTGGCTGTCCCCGTTTGGAGAGCGTCGATACCGTGGCTGCCTTGCAGGCGGAGGACAACAGCTGGCCGCCCAGCAGCGAGACGCGCACTGCGCTGTTGGATCGCGAGCTTGTGCTCTCGGGCTCCGCGCAGGACGGGCTGTGCACGGAAGGCCCGACTGCGTTCCAGCACCCGAGCGTGCACGGACAGTGTGTGGCGCACAGCCGGAGCTCTTCTGGAGCTTAGGAAGCCTCCTAGTCTCGGAACTGTTGAAGAACAAAGGCTGCCGCACAAGGGCACTTTGTCTGGGCCTGGAGGCACTCCCTTACAACTCTGGGAGGCTGAAGCAGGAGGGTTGTGAGTATGAGCCCAGCCTGGGCAACTTAGTGACTTAGCAAGACCTTGTTTTAAAATAAAAAATGAAAAAGGTTGTGGATGTGGCTCCGTGGGAAGGCCCTGGGTTCAATCTCCATTACCACAAAATGAATAAATAAGTAAATAAAATTAAAACAAATAAAATGAGATAATTTGAAAGCTTTGCTTTATGTATTTTGTACATGACAGTTGAGGCACTCAGCTAAAGAGCATGAGATCCTAGTAGGTTTGGGGCCCAGGGCCTCTAGCGACATCAGCCTCTCTTTGCCTGGAGGAGCCAGCTCTGTGCTCCCTCTGCCTCTCCGGCTGGTTCTTCGGGGCAGACAGAGCTGGGACCGCGGCCTCAGGGCTCTGGGCCTGCTGCTCCCTCCCCGCTGCAGCTGGCGCTATGGCACTGAGCTCACGAGGGCTCTGGATGGTGCCTGTGCGTCCCTAGCTGCAGTGCAGAAGCTCTGAGCTGGCGGGAGCTACCGGGTGAGGCCTGGGCAGAGTCGGAGCCTGGTGCCCTTAGCAGCAGAGACAGCAGAGGAGAAGGGCTGGAAGCGCGGGGGCTGGAGGAGAGGCCTCCAGACTGGGAAGAAGGGGCAGCCTGAGCTTCCCCTCAGACCTCCAGGAGAGCGGCTCAGGCAGGGCCTCGGCATGGGCCCCGGGACTGGAGAGTCAGCCCGCTGGCTATACGGCGCTCTGCTCGCGGGCTCTGGCGGCGGCTCTGTGTTGACTGCCCACACAGGCCTGGTCCGGTCCTGCTGGGCCCAGTTCGGTCAGCAGAGATGGGCAGCACGAGCGGCCTGCCCAGGGCTGCGCTGCCTCGGGAGGGCCTCGCCTCTGGGCGAGCTCGCGTTTCCCCGGGCCCTGGGAGGTCGGACGCATGGGCAAGCCAGCTCCGAGGCCGGGGACAGTGCACAGCCTGTGGCCATGGCTGCCCCCAGAGGGCTGTGACCCGCAAGGAGTCCGCACGGCTCCCAAGCCTTGCTCCGTTCTTTGAGAGAAGCGCGTGTGTTTTCTGTTTAACATTTCTACTCCGGGATAGCTTTTCTGGGCGGCGAGGGCCTGGGCTGCTGTTTCTGGCGTAGGCACCGAACAAGTGTGGAAGACGTCACTGCAGGCCTGGCCCGCCATGTCCTCTGATGTCCTGAGACTGGGTTAGAGGAAGCTCTTTGGTGGCTGGGACCATGTCGTTCTCAGGGGCCGGCAGGAGACAGTGCTCTGAGTACTCTTCTCTCAAAAATGCCAACTTTCTGAAAACCCCGCAGGCCGTAATTAGTACGGTTCAGTCGTTAATTCTCACTGGGTCTCTGGCCGGGCTCCGTAGGAACAGGCAGCGTGTGTGTCGCCCTCTGTGTCCTCCTCCTTCTCCGCTTTACGCCCTCTCTGAGACCTGCTTCCACGGTCTCCCGAGTCTCTGTGGTGTCTGCTCACCGGGAAGGCACAGTGTGTCTCCATTGTCTGCCGCCCCCTGTGAGTGCTGCGAGCCCCGGGAAGCCGCCTGATTCCTGACCCTTCTGGTTCAGATGAACAAGACCTAAACACAGATGTGAACAGCACCATCTGCATCTTCTTTCTAAAATCTTCCTGGTAATCTTCAAATAACTAATTAATTACTCATGAAGAAAACAAAGCACAAGAAAGAGCTCTTCAAATCCCTGCCTTCCTGTTTATGAAGAGAAGCTTTGAATAAATAAATATTTCGTGGAATAAATGCCTGGGCAGTTGTGCCAGGAAGAACAGGAGATTGCATAAATAATAACAGACCGCTCCCCGGGGAGCCGGCTGTGCTGGAGTCTCATTATTTGCTGGATAACTTCCTTTCTGGCCCGTGACCTTTCCCAGGTCGCCCTCGAGCTGACTGGCAACCATCTACATTTTCGTTCCCACCGCGGGCGAAGTAGTCACACACGTGCACCTTTGCTGTGTGCTAAGTGTAACCAAACATTTGAAGGTGAGTCGAGTGGGGAGGCTCTTCGGAGAGAGGACCTTTCCCCGACAGGTAGAGAAGTGGGGCCCCTGGATCAGCGGCCCCTGGCGCTCAGCTGCTGCTCCTGGGGCGCTGGGGTTTGGATGAGCCTGGCGCAGGTGAGGACAGCCCTGCGGGGACTCAGGGACCCTGTTGCCCTGCGTACCGGGAGCCCAGGGCGCAGGATGGGTCCTGCCGTGCAGCTGGAAACTGCGTCCAAGCCGTGAGTGTTTCTCCACTCGGTGCTCGGCCAGGCCACTTTGTCCTCCGTGACGTGTCCACCTCAGCCTGAGAAGGACGTGAGTCTGACTGTGGCGACAGAGGAGTGAGAACATCCCTCACCTCAGAAAGACGCGGGCTGCGGGCTAGGGCTGCGGAGACCAGGGAGGCGGGGTCAGTGCCCGTCCGAGAACAGAAGCCCAGCAGGGCCTCGGATTCCCACGCAGGCAACACTCCGTGCGGCGTGTTCCACAGCCCGGGCAGGGTGCACCGTGACGCGTCCCCGTGGGCCAGCGGGCTGGGGAGGCCGGGAGCCTCGTGCCGAGGCCACCGTGTCCGCTCTGCGCGCTGGTCGGCAAGCACCACCTCTGCGCAGTGGGGCAGCTGCTGGCTGTGGTCGCGCGTACAGCACGGAGCGTGACGACAGGCACAGGTGCCCGGGAGACGCCAGGAAGCTTTCTGGTTCGCCTAGAACCAAATAATAGAGAAAACGGAGAGAATTTAATGCATGAAATTCCATTTGTATCTAAAAATTAGGTGATTTGAGCCCGTTTAACTTTCACCTGGTGTTTATACGAAGTCTGCCGCTAGGGTTACATGCACAGAACCCATAAAATTTTGAGGGGAAATAGACAAAATGAAAGAGCAGTGTAGGTGACACAGGACGCGTGATTAGACAGACACAGGGCGGCAGGAACCATCGTGGCACCACACTCAGCCTGGGCTCCAGTGCCCAGGAAGCCGAGGAGCTGCAGCTCAGCAGAGAAAGGTGGCTCAGGTGGGAGGAGCCTCTGGTGGGGTGCGGCACTCAGACCTTTCTGGGTGGCATGGTGGCACCGGAGGGACAGGGCAACCCAGAAGCGGCCAGAAAGCAAGCCGGAGATGGGCCTGGGGCTGCGGCAGTGAAGGTGCTGGTCGTCCCCAGAGGCGGGGTCCCCACTGAGAGCCGCCGCGAAGCTTTTCACCCACCGGCTGATTGTTTCAGGTGATTGTCGTGGAAACAGGACACTGGCTGAAGCAGGCCCTAGAGCCCACGCTGAGGAGCGGGGAGTGCTCTTGCCTCGTGAGAAAGGCCACCCCGCAGGCGGAGAGACGGGCACAGCACGTGCTCCAGGCCGAGGGAGTCAAAGACGGGACGCAGGAGCACGGGGAAGCACGGAAGAGGGTGCGTTTAAGTGCCTGATGAAGTTGTAGTTTGGAGGAGCTTACAGTCCGGTCAGTCTGCCTGGGAGGGAGGCGGTGCTGACACCGGAAGCTACAACGCACCCCAGAAAACAGGAGGCGGGGTTGGCGCCTCAGGCAGCCCCCAGTCACACAGGAGCCGTGAGCACTGCCTCCCCTTTCTTTAAAAGCTGCACAGGCCAAACCTGATGCAGGCACGAGGAGAGAGCACCCAGCAGAGTCCACAGGGAGCCTACGAAACCGGGGAGCAGGGCTGAAATTATGCCTGTACGTCAGTGACACCCAACGGCTCGGCTACGATGTGTAGGAAACAAGTTGCTTTTCGATCAAAACAACTATTAAGCTTTTCTCTTATGCTGTCTAGCTAAGCTAAAACAAACATTTTACTTTTAAACCAGTATGTAAAACATAAAAATATTGGGGAACAGCATTTGAAGCCGTTTAACCTTGTTGGTATAGGTATCTGGAAGTCACGTATTCAGTCAGTGGCTCGTCACTGAGCTGTTCTTGTGCAGCACGGGCCGTGTAGACAATCAGACCACAGAGGAGGCAGCGCTCGGTTCCCTGATGGTGCCACAGCAGACTCTCGACCCTGCTGAATGCGGGAGCGGAGGCAAGACGCAGGGCCGGGGTCGCCGGTCCACGGCCACTGCAGATCCACTGTGCGTGGAGCCGTGAGTTCTCTTCCCAGGTGCACCCCAGAATCCAGCCCCGCCATCCCTGGGGAAACGCTGTGTGGCCTTGGGAATGGGTCTCTAGTCATCTCTTCCTTTGCTTTAAATTTTGCATGTGGTTTAAGAAATCCTTGCCTTCTACGACGTGCAGATTTTCTGCTCTAGCCTTTGCTTTTAGCAGAGGCCTGATGGTCAGCAGTGGTGGACAGCCTCATGGCTGCCACGTGTAGACCGTATACTCTGCGAAAAATCAGTCTCCCTGTTTCTTTCATTTTGTTTTTAAACTTATTGTACTTTGAGTTTCTGAGGGAGACCATGTGCTATTCAAGCCCGCGCGTCTGGTCTGTTTCTCCGAGGCTTGGCTCTCAGGGTGTGGCCGTCTTCCCATGGATGCCTCAGGGTGACCATCCGGATGGCACAGCAGCACCCACTGTGCGTAAACACCACAGTCCCCTTCTGTTCCTTATCTGGTGACGGATACGTAGGCCGTTTCCCAGGTGTCACTAGTACGAGTTCTGCTTCGAAGACGACGCCTATCACGTGACCCTCTAATAAGGTCGCCCAGGACGCTGTGTCGGAGGGAGCAGCCGGGCTGAGTGGAATCTCTGGCTCTGGCCTTTCGAGGGCTCTCCGCACGATGTCCACAGTAGCTGGAGACCACCGGGTAGACGGTTCCCTGGCACCTTTGTTACCGGATGTCCGACAGTGGCCGTGCCGTCTGGAGCGTTGTCCGCCGCCCCGGGCGCATGCGTCCATCCCTGGACACGCAGCCACGCGCACAGCAGCCTCCCGCCCACCCTGGCCGGCCCTCGTCATCTTGCCCACAACCTGGGCAGCCGTGTGCCCTCATCTCCGCCTACCTGGGACGCGGGCTGTCTGGCTACAGAGCCACCCGTGTCTGCCACCTGTCGTCCTCGGGGATGCCAACCTCAGGTTAGGGCTGGGAAGCAGCCTGAAGGAAGCTCAGCCGTGTCGCCCTCTCGCCGCCCTCTCACGGCACCCGGAGGAGGCGCCCAGCAGAGCCCAGGAGCCTGCTCGATGGCGGCCACATCTCAGGACCGAGCTCTCCGAGGCCAGCTGCCCTGCTCTGCGACGCTCCCTGCAGCCACGGGCTGAGGGGTGCTCTACCCTCCGCCCTCTTGAGGTCACAAGGTCCCCCCGAGGAGGACGCAGGAAGCGTCGACACCTTAGACCCTGATCTGCTAGCGGAGCCGAAGTCAGTGTCTCTCTAAGGATGAGATCCTTACATCCGAGGGAACCGTCCCGAAGTCCAGGCTGTGCCGACCACTCGTGGAGATCGGAGAAGGTCACTGGCACCGTACGCCTGCTTCCCTGTGCCAGGCCCTCTCGTCAGCAAAGGGTCTGAAGTCGGGCCGCGCAGGTGCCATGCGTCTGCTGTGGAAGGGTCGGGCGAGAACTGATGACTGGCTCACGAGCTGGGCCAGAGGCGGAGAGCACGTTTTCGGACTTGGCCTTCAAGGGGATCCGCCTGGGGCGCCCCTTGCTGGAGGTGAGGTGTGGGGCTCACAAGGCCGAGCAGGCGCCCTGGACCCTGAGCGCGGTGCGGGGTTCACGGCAGCACCACTCCGAGGCGACCGGGGCCTTTCTGGAGAGTGAATTCAATGAGTGAATTGTGGTCGCTTAAAATGTGCGTCTGGTGAGCTCTGAGCTGTGCACAGCCAGGAAGTTTACAATCGCACGTGACGTGCCCACCGTGCCCCGCACTCCCCCGTCCTTCAGTGATCCAGCCCTCCCCGCCCGCGTCCAGGATGTCACAGGCCTGCTCGTGTCACTGCAGCTAAGTTTGTGTTTTCTAGAGCTCTGCACGTTTCTACTCTTCTGCAGGTTAGGAAGTAACTGGCTCCTCTGTCTGGAGAAGCAGATGTCGGCGGCTGGCATCACACGTCCCCAGGACGTGGCAGCAAAGGACCCACTGCAAGGGGCAGCTCCGCCTCCCTAGTTCCGGGAAGGCTGAGCTCGGGTGTGGGGGCGGCTCCCCACTGACCCTCGGGGCACGGGCAGCGGTTCTCCCTGGGCCCCCTCTCCGAAGCTCTGCCTCCAACGCAGCACAGTCTGGAGCTGGGGCTCAGCCCGCGGAGCTCAGGGCAAGCCCAGCTGCAGGCACCAGCCTGTACTGTCTCCAGGCCGGGGTGTGTGCACGGACGTCTCCTTCGCGGGCCTTTTTCAGAGTCAGACCGCTGCATCCTACGGACAGCAGCTCCTGCTTCACTTTTAAAGAAGCCTCAGCCTGTTCTCTGAAATGGTGGCTGCGTTTTGCACGCTGGCCGAGTGTCCTGCCTGCTGGTGCCTAGCAGGCAGCACCATGAACCTCGCTGGCATGAACCTGAGCCAGACCCCGATCCCTGGTTTTCTACACAGATTATGGAAACGGGTGACGCATCGTCTTGTGTGCTAGGTGCCATCTTTATTATCTTATCTGCCCGTTTTTTTTTTTTTTTTGAGACAGGGTCTCGCTTTGTAGTTCAGGCTGGCCCTGAGCTCCCTATGTAGCCCAGGCAAACCTGGAACTCAGCAGTCCTCCTGCCTCTGCCTCCCGGGTGCTGGGATAACAGGCGGGAGCCACCACGCCCTGCAATCTGCCCATTTTTAAAGCCAATTTTTTACTGGCTTGTCTGTTACTGTTGAGTTAGGGGAAGATTACAGGTTCCAGATGTAAGCACCTCGTGGAATATAAGTTTTGTGCCATTTTCTCCCATTCTGTGGTATCATTTCTCACTTCCTCATAAGCATCTTTTGAGGAGAAAAGTTTTTTAGCTGTGATGGAATTTATGGGTTTATATATAAAATGTATCAAGAAAGAAATTTATCACTTTTCTTTTAGAATTCGTGTCTCACTGCATTTCCTTCCTTCCTGGTTGTTCTGCCTGCAACTCACTGACCCTCTTGGTTCCGGGGTTTATTGCTTTCGCTAAATTTGGAAGGTTCTCAGCCATCATATTTTCGAGTGCTTTTTGTATTCTTTCCAGGGACCCCAACCGCAGACATGCTATTTCTTGTGAAATTCTCTTCTCTCTGCTTCATAGTGTATGATGCGGTTTCCTAATCATTGTCCCTCCTCAGTGATCCCGCGCGTGTTTTCCATTTCCGTGACCCGGCTCCCTTCCGGCGCTGCTGGCTGTCGGCTGCTCCCCGCGTCCTTGGCGCCCGCCCGCGTCCTGCACACGGCAGAGCCAGCGGCTCCCGGTGTGCTGCCCTCTCTCCTCCCTCCCTCCGTCCATGCCAGCTGTGCGCGCACTGACTGGCAGTTCCCTTCATGACCGCTGTCTTCTCATGCCTCTAGCGATTTTTTTAATGGACGCTCAACAATGGGACTGTTGCGGGTTTGTTCCGGGAGACCTGGTTTCCCTAGGAGTCACTTTCTACCACACCGAACGGTTCAGTTCTTTCGCGCTCACTCGGGGCGGCTCTCTGGCGGCGCGGGCGCCGTTCCGGGAGACCTGCCCGGCCCTGGCCACGCCGTCCTCCGGTGGACGGCAGGGGAGGAGGCCTGCGGCGGCCCAGCGCCGCCAGGGCCCTCGGGCCGGTCGAGCCGGGAAGCCCGGCCTCAGCCCGGGCCGCGAGCCTGCCCGGCCCCGTGCGCTCCTCACACATGCCGTGCGCAGCACCGGGCCCCGCCAGGCGCGGAGCTTCACGGTGAGAGGAGGGAGTCTTCCTCGCCGCTCCGCGTGCTGACCGTGAGCGCGCAACCCTCCCCCGCTCCTCGGCCCGCCACGGCCAGGGCGGGCGGAGCCGGGAGGGGGCGCGGGGCGTCCCGCAGGGCCAGGCCGGCAACGGCTCCGAGGAGGCCTCCTGTCCCGGGAAGAGCCAGGCCCCTGCCACCTCCGCAGCCCGCCCGCGGCAGCCACGCCCGGCGCAGGATCATGCCCAGGGCGTGCGGGTGTGGAACCGTGCCCACTCTGCAGCCGCATCTCAGCTACCGCGGTGACCCTGCTGCGCGCAGAAACAGCGGGGACCAGCCCCTGGGGGTGTGAGCCCCTCCTGCGGGAGCCCTCCACCTGCCCGCCCGCTCAGGGTCCCCAGGGCGCTCACCGGCCACACGTCCGGGGCCACTGCCCACCCGACACTTGAGCTCCGTGAGCAGGGCAGCGCCTTCTGTCCTGGAGCGCGGCAGGCGTCGAGCAAGGCCAGGAGCCCGCGGGAGCCCAGCGGGCTGCTTGTGGGCACTCACGCACTCCTGCAGACATGTCAGGAAACTGCACGTGCCCAAAGATGGGGCTCGAAGCCCGGGGACGGGCAGCTTGGTGTCTGCCCTCTGGTGTTTCTTGCGGTCATCTGTGGCGTGGACACACCCGCATGCAGGTGCCACACATATGCCACGCTGCCTGCGTTCGGTACCACGGGCACCACGCGAATGAACAATCTGCCCTAATGACTTAGTATTGTATTCCACCCAGACGAGACCACGCTGTACACTGTATAATGCTTATTTACCTAGTGATACCGCAAGATTTCCCACAGAAAGAACTTACTTATTCTTTCTTGTTTTAATCTTGAGTTACAAACCACTAGAGACTATGGGACTGGTGTTTTAAATTTTGCTTAAGGTGAGATAGTAAGTTCATTTAAAAATATTTTTCCAAAGAACCAGATAGAATGGCAAATTAAAAAGTAGTTTTCAAGTATTACATTTGCCTCTTGTCCTATTTCACAAAATAAAATTAGTTCAGAACTTTTCTTCTGATGTGGAAATTTGCAGAATAACTACTCTTTAGATAAAATTATGAGTAAATATTTGAAAGAAAATTTCCTAATGTAAAGCAGGCGTTAGAGAATCTTCTCAGATTGTGATAGAGCAACAGTTAGGGATTATTATACCAGGTTATAAAAGAGACAAGTATAAATCAGATGTCCTCCAGCCAAAGTGCTCATGACCAGATGTGTTTTGCATTGAAATTCTTTTCAGAGTTCGGAATATTTGTATATACTTAATGAAATCTTGGAGACAGGACCAAATCTGAACATGAAATTTATTGTTTTATATACACCTTATCCACCCCTCCCGGAAGCGATTTAATGCACTCTTTTCAGGGCACCTGGGTTTTGACGAGCCCTGTCCTGGCGGGTTGAGGCGGGTCTCTGCACCTGCGGCCACAGCGGTGCTGAACTGAAACAGGAAGCCCGTGCAGGCTCCCCCGTCCGGGCCCGCCCTCCCAGCAGCTCTGTGCCTCTGTCGGGCCGTGCCAGGCGCTCACACCCGGAGTCCACCCTTCCGCAGGTCTGTGTGGGTCACTGCTTCGCCCGGCCAGCGCCTCAGGCCACGGGGACAGTGCCGTCTGCACGGGCACCACTGTGCTGGTCTCTGCCCAGAGCCGACGCCGTGTCCCAGCCACGACTCACCTGCCCGGGACGGGGCAGCGCTTGCCAGACATCTCTGTGGACCGAAATAGCTACTGTTGAAAAGATAAGACGACTTCGTCTTTCTAATTCTCAGCCTTCATTTCCTAAGGATGAAGAGAAGCCTCCTGATTTGTTCACCTCGCATGACACAGTTATTCCATCTTCTCGAAGTGAGCGGTGATCCACGGACCCTCAGCGGCCCGGGGAGGGTGGGCTGCAGCCAGGCCCCTGCCCCTTCCCAGGCTGCGGCGCGGCTCCGGCTTCCTCGGGGTCAGGCGGGTCGTCTGCCCGCTGCGCAGGAGCCTGACCGCCCTGTCCCGGCCCAGGACCGAGGCCTGGCGGCTCCAGGGTCCGTACCGCGTCGCAGAGAGCCGGGAGGACGCGTCCCCGTCGGGGCTGGGGCCGGAGTTGCGCCTCAATTGGGAGATTTCTCTTTTGGCTCCAAGTTCTCTGGGAACACATCGAGTCACACTTTTCTTCCAAAGTAGTTTTGTTTCCATTAGAAAAGAGCACTTTCTGATCATTGTGTACCAAAGCAGATGAAACTTGAGCTTTTTTGAGAGAAAAAAATCAGTATAAAAACTCCAAAAATTTGTTCTTTATGCAAAATGTTTTCCTAACGTCCCCTTCCTGCACGGATGACAAGTGTCATCAATTTTTACCCTGTACAGATTTTTCAAAACAACCCTTAGGAGTCATGCCCCATTTTCTGAGAATGCTCTCGATGCTGGAAAAAAGAAATCCCCGCCTTACGGAATTAATAACCGCTAGAAATCGTGTCCATGTTGAAGTACAGCCCGAGAAGGGAAGATCAAAGTCAGCATCACTATGACTGTCGAGAGAGTAAATACCCCAGGAGTCTGGCGGTTGTTAGCACTAAACTCTAAATGTGGTTTTTGGAAAAAAATTAATGAGGATAAACGTGGGCACCAGGGACACAGGCTAAAAGGCGTGTGAATGTGGTTCCTGCTGGAAATGCTCCCCGCCAAGCACTCGTCTGGAGGGGCTGGCACGCGCAGGAGCCCGAGGACACAGGGTGGCAAAGCAGTGATGTCAGCTCTGCCTCCCTCCCAGAGCCAGGTGGTGGCAAGACACAAAACGCCCTTTCATGCCATGTTTTCTTTCTAGGTCTGATCAAAAATGGCAAATCCACTGCTATATAAAAACCCCGGTGTCTCCTGCAGGTGGACTCACACCCCAGGCCCGGCCTCGCCCAGGGCAGCACGCGGGCCGGGCCTTTCAGCTCGGAGGCTGCAGGGAGGGCTCTGCCCAGGGCCGCTTCCCGGGACTCCCGGTCTGCTCTGCAGGAGGAGCTTTCCTGTTTGCAGACAGACGGTGCCAGGGTCGAGCCCGGGCTCCCACAGGAGCCTGAACCACTGAGCTCGGCCCTGGCCCCTGGGAAGGTTCTAGGTTTGTGCCCTCGGCAAGGACTCTTGGAGACACACAGCCCTGCTTTCCCTGGGTCTCTTGCC
>PVIC010010160.1:0-40000 GCA_004025085.1 Thryonomys swinderianus
CACTCCACAAAGAATGGCCGCCATTACAAAATCAACCAACAATAAATGCTGGCGAGGCTGTGGGAAGAAAGGAACCCTTCTCCACTGTTGGTGGGATTGCAGACTTGTGCAACCTTTGTGGAGATATGTGTGGAGATTTCTCAGAAAACTAGGACTAGGGGTCCCATTTGACCCTGCCATCCCCCTGCTAGGAATATACGCAAAAGAATTTAGAAACTCACAGTGGAAGGATAGATGTACACCCTTGTTCATAGCAGCTCAGTTCGTGATAGCTCAATCTTGGAAACAACCCAAATGCCCATCAACTGGAGATTGGATAAAGAAGATGTGGGTTTTTTTTTTATAAAATGGAGTACTATTCTGCCATAAAGAAAGACAAGATTGATTCATTTAGGTGCAAATGGATGCACCTGGAGGACACACTAAGGAGCGAAATCAATAGAGCACAGATAGGTAAATACCGGATCTTCTCGTTGATATGAACACCGGTAGATGCAAATGGGCTCTAGTAGTATGACAATCTTTTCAGAATGGGAAATTTCCAAAGGAAATTTGATGTGGGGATGTAACGAGGGGAAGGAATAAATATGATTCTGAAAGAAAATAAAAGAGCATGTATATAGGGGGGTGGGGAGGTGTGGGTGGGGATATGGGTAAAAATGAGAATTGACTGTACCATATATTGGTACAAATTCCCCAATGTTATCTGTGAGTGTGAGATGTATGCAAAGTGTACCAATAAAGAATGCAGTTTAAAAAAAGAAAGAAAAAAATAATTGAGGAGAATAGTATAGTGGTCACAAAATGCAAAAAGAGAGAGAGAGAGAGAGAGAGAGAGAGAGAGAGAGAGAGAAAAGCCTCCTTGGCCTGTGGCACCGCCAAATAGGGCCCTCGGTGGTCAAGGGGGTGCTCTGATCAGCTCTGAACAACACCAGCCAGTGCTACTGTCTACTGAGCCCTGGAAATATGGCTAATGAAACCAAGAAACTGAATTTTAGATTTTATTTAACTTAAGTAGTCACAGGTGAGCTGGGCATAGTGGAGTGTGCCATAATCCCAGGACTTGAGAGGCTGAGGCAGGAGACTGCAAGTCCATGGCCAGTCTGTGACCCTGTCTTACAAAACAAAGAAGTAAAGAAGTTAACATAGGAGGGCACAGGCTATATTATGGAGGAGCACAATCACAGAATTTTTCATTTGAATAGACGTTATGTGACTTTTCCCAAAATATTCAGCCAAAGGTTCATATCCTCTCTGTCCCCCAACCCCTTTCTTTCTCATTCTCTCTCATTGGTACCCTCTGTTTTCCAATTTGGGAAATGCTCCTCTAGTCCAATCCTCAAGTGACAGATGGAAAACAACTGAGTTCTGGAGAGAGAAGAGACTTGCTTAAGGTCACATGGCCAAGCCCACTTTGCCTCCCAGCCTTTCGGAATCTTTAAGCAAGGGCAGAAGCCACAAAGAGGCGCAGACACTGATGTTTAGTGCTTGCTCTGGGCGAGAGCTCCGCCTTCATCACCCGGTGAGGTGGGAGTTAGTGGCCCCTGTATACCCATAGAGAAACTGAGTGGTGTAAAGAGGGGAAGAAATTTGCCTGAGGAAATATGAGTGGCTATCACTTGCAATTAGCAGAACTGTGTCCAAAACCAGTAATCAACTGGAAAGAACTAAAGAAATGGAAGGAAGGAGAAAAATTAACCATCAGTAAACAGTGACCAAGAATTGAGGAGGGGATAGGAGCAGAGGGAATTAGCCCAGACCCGAAGAAAAAGCAGAGCAAGCAAAGAAAACATTTGCAAACACCAAAGTAAAAAATAGATCCAACCATTGCTACCCAAGGATGGATACTGCAAGAATGGGCGTGATCTTCAGAAAGCCATTCTGTAGGTCAGCTGTCAACCAATGGGGAGGTTGGTGTGAACGCTGTGGCCAATAGGGACAGTTTTAACAACTGAGTGGGAGAACCAATAAGATCCTGTCTTTTAGGGGTTCGGATTTACAGCGTGTAAAAATTGATGTTGGTAGCCCAAGAAACTTAATGAAGGGGCAGTTGGGTTACACTGACTGAAACTTGTGTCCCCACGTCAGCCACAGTCATGAGCAAGTGAACTAGTTCAGAAGAAAAAAAAAAAAAAAAGGAAGAAAGGATGACGTAAGAGCCCACAAACAATGAGTAATGAGGGACAGTGGGCGGTGGTGTGTTTGTGTAGGTTGTAGACACTCAGCCATGGGAGAGACTCAGGACTTCTCATCTGGGAAGGTGGGGGTTGGGAAGGGATCAGAATAGCTGCTAGGACTTCTTCTCACCCCCGTACTCTCAGAGGCTGCGGATGGGGTGGGGGCCCTGGATTGGAATAGCTCCCAACACCACCCGGCCAATCAGGTCAGTACCATTGGGCGTTGAAACCAGGAGCACCCATAAAGCTGTTCCTTCTGACATAGCCAGGAGCCCTGAGAAAACTGAGGTGGGGAGGAGCAAAGTGGGTGGGCAGCCCCCAGGGACAGCAGTGATGCCAGGCAGTCAGTAACTAAAATGAGGTTCGTCTGTGGGGCACATCTGGCTGTTGAGGGAATGGGTTTAAGCTGTCTGCCTGTGGTACAGTTTTCTGTGTGAGGGCATAACTTCGCCTTGAGCTGCCTAGTTTTCTTTGATGGCTGCTTTCCCCACTTGCTATGAGGTGCTAAGAACAGGCTCTGTTCTGACACCAGGCTTTGTATCACATGAGGCTTTATCCACCATGCAATACTAAAAGCCATACTCATTCAATGAGTCAGTCAGCCTGTGTTTATTGAGTATCTACTATGTGCCAAGCATTATTGAAAGCAATGGATGAGGCAGTGAATAAAACATGCAAAACCAGCCAGGCGTGGTGGCTCACGCCTGTAATCCCAGCACTCAGGAGGCAGAGACAGGAGGATTGCTGAATTCGAGGCTTGCCTGGACTACATAGTGAGCTCAGAGCCAGCCTGAACTACAAAGCGAGACCCTGTCTCAAAAAAAAAAAAAAAATGCAAAGCCAAACAAAATCCTTTGTGCATAGCACGCCTCTGTGTTCCTGTCTGAAAAATGGGGGCTTGGACCAAAAACTCCTAGAGGTGCTTCTGGGCAAAAGGAAAGCAGCTGTGGTTTGCTGAGCTGTCCTGTGAGCACCCACAGCCTGTCCAACCTGGACCTGGACTTCAGGCTCCTGGAGGGGACTGGGCAGGAGACCTGGAACCTGAGAGTCGAGGCGGGCGGGTGGCAGTGGCTCCCGGCTCAGGTTGCAGCCTGGGCTGGCCTGCCAGCTGGCCTGGCCCTGGCCCCATCAGGCCCACCTGGCCTCCTCCTGTTACTTACTGCTCACTCTTCTGTTCGGCCTGGGGGCTGCCTCCCTGCCTGGCCTCCCTCGCTGACCACTAGGCAGGGTGGGGCCCTGGAATACCAGGCAGGCCTCAGATACCAGCGCCACCCTGGCCCAACCTCTGGCACGCTGCTTGTTCTGGCCTAGCCTCCATTAGTCCGTCCGTGAAATGGGGCAAGAGGAGCCCCTTACGCCCAGGTGACTGACGACAGACAGCCGGCACAGTGAGCCGTCGCCCCGGGAATGACCAGCACTTGCTCCACACAAACTCCCAGGAGCCGCGGCCCTGGCTGAGGAGGCCAGGGGTCAAAGCGGAGCCCACTCTTCCTGACCAGGAAGGAGGGAGCAGAGATACGAGGGGCCAAGCGGCCAGCGGGGGCGCTGGAGAGTCTGAGGCTCGGCTGTGCTCTGACCACCTTAGGGCCTCCTCCGCTGGCCGAGCTCTTCTTCCTGAAGAGGGAAACGGGCCGTGGTTTGGCCTCCTCCAAGCACCCTCGGCCTTCGGGAGCCTGTGGCCGGCAGGAGGTGGATCGGTCCTCAGTGATCGTGAACCTTCAGACACCAAGCACCCCAACCGCAACACCCCAGACCCACAGACTTGGCGCAGATAAACGCTGCAGTTACCCCGATTACTGAGCTTGTAGTTTAGGGGAAAAAAAACGACTCACAGAACTCTGGCCACTGGGTAGCAGGGGAAGCTGGGTGGTGGCTGCGGGCGCTGTCTCTCCTCCTGGCCGTTGCTGCGGTCTTGGTGGGATCCAACACCATGCTCGGCCCGTGCTAGCCAGTGCCCTGACTCTGAGCTGCACCCCGAGCCCTGCGCCTTCTTTCCTTCATTTTGGACCGGGGGTCAAGGGGCAGGACCTTTGGCCTGTGCTACCACTCTATCCCTTTCTACATTTTTATCTTGAAATTAAGAAATGGTTTTAAAATTTTGAGAACAAGGTCTCGTGAGCTGCCAAATTGGCCAGACCGTGCTCACACCTGTGATCCTGCTGCCTCAACTTCACACCCTGCTGGGATTACAGGGGCGCTCTGCCAACCTGGGCACCTCAGGAAGGCTTCGGAACCACAACCAAGCAAAACTCCGTGTGAAATCCCGACGTGTAGAAGTTAAAAGGAGTGGGGCTGCTCTGGACGGCGGGGCGCAGGCCGCAGGACCAGCTCATGCGTTGGCCTCTCCCCTGCCCCGCCCCATCGCCAGGGTGGGTCCCTGGCAAAGCCTGTTCGGAGAGGCCGGAGATGCCTTGGAGAGAGCCCGCCAAAGCCGCCCAGGCAGAGAAGCAGAAGCTGGGCTCCTGGCTGTGTGGCCGGACCCCTTTCCAACAGGCACTGGGGACAGAATGCGTGTTCATTAAAGCCCCCACGGGTGGCCAACAGCCTGGCCTACGGGGAGCGCACTGGGCTAAGCCCTAGGCAAGGCGCAGGGTGAGCAGGCCCCCCGGTTACTTGTCTCCAGGGACCTGAAAAATTCAGGATGAATCAGAAGCACAAAGTCACACGCGGGGACTTGCATGGAGAGCCCTGGCCAGGAGGCCCACACTGAGCCCCAACAGAGGGCACAGTGAGGAAGCCATAAGTGGTTTTCCCAGCAGCTCAGGAAGAAGGAAGCAGGATCAGCCTCATGACCACTGACTGGGCTCTTCCCCAGACCCAGGACCCTGGCACACACACGCGCACCAGCCCCGAAGTACCCGCACGTCAGCGCCCCGGAGCTAGTGCTCCGTGCCGGGAGAGGAAGGGACCAGGCCACAAGGGACCAGAACGGAATTCTTGGCAGGCCAGACACGGGACAGGGGCACAGGGCAGGGGCTGCTGCTGGTGCGGGGTCAGGCAATGACAGACTTCCTCCCTGCTGAGCCCTCTGGAATGCTAGGAACTCGGTGGTGACAGTCCCGAAGTCTCTCTCTCCCTGGAGGGCTCTGGCGTGGAGGGAAAGGTCTAGATAAGGAGCTGGAGCTTTATCTCTCCTCCACCCTCTCCTGTTCTGAGGACTTCACGTAAACCACTGGGCGGGAGGGCGGAACAAAGACTCTGGGACACTTGGCTACCCCGTCAGCCTGCCCACTGCCCCAGCGGAGGAAAACAAGCACTTCTTATGTTTAGATAGCTCTCTGCAGTGCACAATGGGTCCTCACGAAGGCACCCTCGCTAAAAATGTCTCCCCACGCCTCGCCATTCAAGTGGGGATCTTTCTCTCCGTTTTACAGGGAAGGAAACTGAGGCTCAAAGAGGTGAATGATCACCCTGGCCACAGAACCAGCAAGTGGCTGGAATCCCAGCTCCATTGATTGCTTCTGCGGGGTTCCTTGCTTTCCCTCTGGGCTTGAGCTTCTTTATCTATAAAGGCTGATAATTATAGTAACCACCCATCAGGGCTGACTGGAGAAGCAAAGCCGACCACACGGAAAGTACTCAGCCCATAGTGACCAGAAAATACTCAGCAAGTAACAACTGTGGCTGAGTCATAGGCACTGACGGTGAGTCCAAGCTGTCCTGCTGTCTCTGCACACACAGGTCCTGCTGCCCAGCCTTGCGGCCCCTCAGAGCCTGGCCCTCTGTCTTCCCTAGTGGCAGGAAGGTAAATTAAATGGTGAATGCAAAAATGTGAAGGATGTGGGGTTATGTCTGCTAAACTTAGAATGAACCTATCAGCCCAGTTTGTCCAAAGTGAAGCCTCTTAAAATTGTCCAGGGATTTAGCTCAGTGGTTCTGGCATCTGCCTTGCAAGCACAAGGTCCCTGGTACAATCCTCAGTAACCATGTACAACAATACCAGGTGTGGTGACTCACACCCACCAGCAATCAGTACCACACACCACAATGCTGGGCATGGTGGTGGCTCACGACTGTCATCCCAGCACTCGGGAGGCAGAGACAGGAGGATTGCTGAGTGCGAGGCTTGCCTGGGCTACATAGTGAGCTCAGGGCCAGCCTGAATTACAAAGCGAGACCCTATGTCCAAAAAAAAAATGTCCTCCTTAGGCTGGGTATTTAGCTTAGTGGTTCTGGTGTCTGCCTGGCAAACCCAAGGTCCGGAGTTTGATCCCCAGTACCACACACCACAACGTCAGGTGTGGTGCCTCATGTCCATAATCTCAGCACTTGGGAGGCAGAGGCAGGAGGATTATTGTGAGTTCGAGGCTTGCCTGGGCTACATAGTGAGCTCAGGGTCAACCTGAACTACAAGGTGAGATCATCTCACAAAAAGCTAAAAAAAAAAACGGTCTCTTCTGAGGAGAAGCAAGCACAGAAAATCTTACTGCATGTCAAGCATGTTAATACAATTTTTTCCACCAAAAGGAAGGATAGTGAGGCCCACCTGAGAGTCCTTTGTCCCTGCTCCCCAGAGGGGTGTCTCCCCTGAGACCTTGGAATGGCTACCAGATGTGAGGACAAGGTGAGGGTGAAAAAGTCCCATCTTGGAGGTCGCCGGTGGGAGGCCATGTGATTCCGCCCAGCCAGCGGCCATGAGCAGAGGCTGTGCTTTGTTGCAGATAAAGGACCAAAGGTTGAGAGGACCCATTTCTGTTCTCCGGAAACCGGGTTCCACTCCCTGCCTCACAGGGACAAGCCAGCCGGGTGTGGCGGTGCACACCTGTGATCCCAGGAGTGCGGGGGCTGAGGTAGCAGGGTTGTGAGTTCTAGGCCCACCTGGGTGATATAACCAGAGTCTGTCTAAAATAAGAAAAAAAAAAAAAGGACAAGATGCAGCGGGTCTGGAGGGAGAGATGAGGGGATGAATATACTTCCCGTGAGGCACTGGGGTGTCAGGCAGAGGTCTGTGAAGAGCAAGGGTCGGAAAACCCAGCCCAAACCGGTCCAGACAATGAGTGCTTGAACTAGTTAGTAGGTCTAGGGCCGGGGCCTCAGATGCAGGCTGCACCCAGCACAGGGGGCTTTAAAATCCATCCGTGGGTCTCTCTTGGCCACTCCTGTTGGAAGGAAGCCGAGGCTTTGGTGTGGATTAGGAAGAGAAAAGCGTAGAAATGACTCTCCACAGCGGCTTCCTGGCATCGCTTTGGGGGAAGCCATCCGCTATGCCAGGGCCACTGGCGAGGACCCGCACCTCCTGCCAGGTGCCACATCGGTGCACCGTCTTGCAAATGCATCCTCAACCCAGGCTGCCCTCGGCGACGGAGCCTTGAGACTCGTGAGAGACCCTGTGGCGGAGCCTCTTCCCTTCCCGACCAGCAGCTGTGTGGAGGGAGAAATACTGTTTTGAGGCGCCCAACGGGGGGAGGGGCGGTTACACGGTAGCAGAGAGCTCACCGCGCCTAGACTGGGCTCTTCCTGCAGGGCCTCTGGGCCCTGCCTTCCTCTGTATGTTGAATTCATCCTCACAGTTCCGTTTTGGCCATGAGATCGGCTTCGCTTCCAGTCCTCACGCAATGTGGGAAAAGGAGAATTTCTTCCAATATCCCAGATGCGGGAAACAACTCTCTCCGTGAAATCCCTGCTGACCTCTCTTGGCAAATCTGGGTTCTGATGGAGGTAGTGCCCATTCCTGTGCCCGGCAGGATGAGCTGCATCGCTTGACCTAACCCTGAGCCCGTTCTGAACCCGCGGCTCCAGCAGTCGAATGTGGCTCATTCCAAATGTGAGTCAGACAGATAGACGCTGAGAAGCCACTGCGCAGCCGCGGTCTGGAGGGAGCCGGTGGAAGGGGCGGGGGCAGGACGTTTCCCACAGGCCCCCGGGCGTGCTTTACACGGGGCCTGAAGGTCGGGCTCGGCCTCCAGAGAGGACAGACAGGGTCCGATCCACTGCACGGGTTTCTCCCAGCGTGGTCTCTCTCTGTTTTGGTTCGGTGTGGGTTTCTGAGATGGAGGCTCTCGCTGTGCAGTTCAGGCTGGCCCTGAACTCACTGTGTAGCCCAGGTTGGCCTCCAGCTCCCTGGGATCCTCTTGCTTCGGCTTCTTGCTGGAAGTACAGGCGTGTGGTGCCATGTCCATCTAGAACAGGGACCTTCTGAAGCAATGAATTGACTGTCCCTGAGGTGCGCAAGTGAGAGGCGGAGAAGGCTCACCGGGAAGGACTCCGGCGGGAGGAGGGCCCGGGCCTGTGGACCTTAAGAGCCTCTGCCGGGACTCCGACCTCTGCAATCCCATGGAGAACAGCTGATGCTGATAAGTTCCCAGGAAAAGTGATGGAGCCAGAGGGACAGGGAAAGGGGAGAGAGGACAGAGCAGCAGGAGAGGAAGGACTGATGCCACTGCGGCCACTGAAGGCAGCTCCCCCTGCAGCCTCCCAAGGGCCAGGCGCCACCTTGTGGTAGCATCTGAGAAAACTGCTGAGACAGGAGAGAAAATGGAAGCGCTGGCAGCGGGAGGCGCAGAAGCTGACCCAGGAACAGGTCCCTGAGCTGAGCTGACTCCGAAGCCCTCCCTCGGGGGCCCAGCCCTTTCTGAACAGAACTGTGGGTGCGCACCCCTGGGCTCCACCCCCAGCACTACGAACAGAATGAAATCGAAGATGCATTTTTTCCCCTCACGTTTCGATGTCTCAAATCAGGGCGTGTCTGGTAATAGAACGATGACGGGTGAGTTCGACGGGTGATGTCAAGTCTTGTCCGTGCTCATATCCAAAGCTTGATGAGACACTATCAGAACTCTCGCTGACAGAGCCCGGATGGTGTGCCAGCTCCGCCTGAGATCCGTATGTGCACACCCATGCCCATCTTACTGAAGAGGAAGAGCCAGGAAAGTGAGGTCTCAAAGTATGTCTGTGACTGAGAAGCAGCTAGCTGCAGGACCCCGACCACACATTGACGACCTGGGAAAGAGTTTTGTCAAGAGCTTTAGAAAAACCCGTTTCTCCACTGGGCCCGATGGCACTCATATGACTGCAATCCCAGCACTTGGGAGGCTGAGGCAGGAAGATCACCACAAGGTTGAGGCCAGCCTGGACTACATAGTGAGTTCAAGGACACAGTGAACCACATAGCGAGAACCTGTCTCAAACAATACACACACGCAAAAAAAGCCAAAAATGAAAAATGTTTTTGATTCAACCCATTTTTATTTTGAAAACTCATGTGAATGATCAATTAGCATAACAATGTATTGGTTCCTACGAATCAAAATGTAAGATTAAACCACTTGTGGAGGGGCACACCTGTAATCCCAGCACTCAGGGGGCTGAGGCAGGATTGCTGTGAATTCAAGATTGGCCTGGGCTACGGTGAGTTCACAGCTACCCTGAACTACTCAGTGAAATTGTCTCAAAACCAATAGGCTGAGTTGTGGTGGCATGTGCCTGGAATCCCAGCACTCTGGAGGTGAGGTCAATCTCAATTTTGAGCCCAGCCTGGACAATTTGGCAAGACTCTATTGTCAAATAAAAAAGTAAAAGGACTGAGGACATAGCTCAGTGAGGAGACCCGGGATTCTATTCCCAGGACTACGAATAACTAGAAAAATATTCCCCCAAAAGACGATGTTTGCTGTGAGCTAAGGTGAGACTGCCCAATAAAAACACAGAAAATAGAAGGCCAGAAGTCAAGGGGGCGGGGGACAGAAGTCCCACGGACTCTTGGGGGTGGTATTTCAGGACTGAACAGATTTGAGTCTGTCCATGATTTTCTAGTCCCAGGGATGGAGACTGAACTATAAAGACCGCTGAACTGAGCTACCTCCTCGGTCCTTTTTCATTTAAAGAAGAATCTCATTAAGTTGTCCAATCGGGGCTTCAACTTGCAAACCTCCTGCCTCAGCCCCGCAGAGTACAGGGATAACAGATGCGTGCCGCCATGCTCAGTGCATCTTCAAAACATTAATGCCATATAACCTGCAACTTCTAAACTTACATTTCACAGGCCTTATTTTAAAACCCCAAATGCTCTTTTGAAAATCATACATACTCAGGGAAGTTTCTACATTCATCATCTCGTGACTGGCATAATACTAGAAATTGGGTAGACTGAGGAAAATACCGGGTGGGAAGATGCTGTAGTCAGGGTCTGCAAGGGCCTAGATTTTTTTTTTTTGGCAGTACTGGGATCGAACTCGGGCCCTTGTGCGTCCAAAGTGAGCTAAATCCCCAGCCCTTAGATATTTTTTCTTTGTTCTGCAAGGGAATAGATCTAATGCAGATGTAATGTATAGGATTATTTTATATTTACCCAAAAAGTCAAATGCAGAGGAGTATGGGATCTATCTGTGCTCTAAACCCAAAGGATCTGGCCAAGGGCCTGGGACCCCCCCAGCAATGTTCCACCCAAGTCCAGCTGAAGGCCCAACGCCCCAGGCAATGTCTTGTGTGGGTCCGGCCAGAGGCCCGGAGCCCACAGCACTATCTCACGCGTGTCTGTATGGACGATCTGCACCAGGAAGGCCCAGAGGCCAGTGATGGAAGCCAGAAAATCCACACTGGTGTATATGTGCATGCGTGAGGGGTTCTGTGCCACCAAGCTGAAGGATCTGCGTTGGAGCCTGGAAGTAACAACACTCAAGGTTGAGACCAGAGCTTTCCTCATGGGAATAGCAGCCATTCCTATCCTGGTGACTCTCCTGCCTCAGCCTCCCACGTGCTGGCATTACAGAAGTAGAAGGAGCCTCCATGCCCGGCTCCTTCTACTTCTTTCATATGAATGTTGGTTTTTTTTGTGTGCGTGGTACCAGGGCTCAAACTCAGGAGCTTGCGCTTGCGAGGCAGGAACCAGAACCACTGAGCTAAATAAATCCCCGGCCTCAATGTTGATGCTCTATACTTACGCGGTCACCACTTCCGTTTCTGACCTCTGTGTGAGCAGCACTCTCCCTCAAAGTGCTCCAGTTATTTTCTTCTGGGTCAGGGCCAAGTTTCCATCTGCCCTGCTCTCCTCTTCACCCAGTGACTCGTCTTCATTTTCTACTTTTCTTTTTCGAGACAGGGTCTCACTTTGTAGTTCAGGCTGGCCCTGAGCTCACTATGGAGCCCAGGGAAGCCTTAAACTCAGCAATCCTACTGCCTCTGCCTCCTGAGTGTTGAGATGACAGGTGTGAGCCACCACACCTGGCATTGTGGTACATGGTTACCAGTGATCAAACCTGGGCCTTGCACTTGCGAGGCAGGTGCTGGAACCACTGAGCTAAATCTCCGGCCCATATCTTCATTTTCTTTTCTTTTTTTTGAGACAGGGTCTCACTTTGTAGTTCAGGCTGGCCCTCAGCTCACTATGTAGCCCAGGCAAGCTGCCGCAAACTCAGCAATCCTCCTGTCTCTGCTTCCTGAGTGCTGGGATTACAGGCGTGAGCCACCACGCCCAGCATTGTATGTGGTTACCGGGATCAAACTCAGGACCTTGGGCTTGTGAGGCAGGTGCAGAACCACTGAGCTAAATCTCCGGCTCTTATCTTCATTTTCTAACTGACCTTGCACTTTTTTTCACAGTACCTGTCACAGCAAGTATTAAAATAAAGGCGGTGAAACCTCCATCACCTTTATCTTTCCTGCACATTCAAAGGGGTAAAAATGTAGCCTGAGATTTATAAGGTAGTTTTCCTTTGACACTAAGAAAGTAAGACTGGCAAACATTTTTAAATTTAGAAATTTATTGTTTAATCCACAAGCTTCATATAGCTTTAGTTTAAAAAAAAAAAAAACAAAACAAAAACAGTGAAACCAAGACACTATTCCAAAATCCGGGCCCTTCCAGCTTCCAAATACAAGAGCTCTGAACATAATACATCCCAATTGGAAGAATAAGACAAAAATATGAATGGAGCTATGACATTTCTGAAAACAAAAATTTCATGTAATTGAAGGATCCTTCCTGGGACAAGTTTACTTCCTTTACAAGGAGGGAGGGGAGAGAGGGAGCTGCTGAAGCAGAGGGCGAGAAAAGAAACCCAGAACAGAAGAGAATCAAATTCCAGTGTTCCGAATCAAGTTGGTACACATCCATGTACACCCAGCGTCCTGGAAAACATGCTTTCATTTTTCTGTCTCATCCTATAGCTCGAATCTTGATTCATTTCAGCAGCGATTCCACAGGCAACAAAAAAATTTGTGGGATTAGAATATTCATTCATACTTTTATGGTACTTCAACAGTGGTCTTATTTCTGGACAAGCTTACAAACCATACAAGGTTAGAAGCATAACTTAAATGGGCATGAAGTCTCAAGTGATAAAAAAGTAAAGAAAAAGGGGTGCAGTGGGGGGGAGTCTCCCTAGGAACAGCCAGGGGCATTTAAAGAAACCGTAAGAAAGCCAAGAATACTTAAACCCCTTTTTTTAAAAAAGAGATTTTTTTTTTGGCTTAAAAATATTTTACTCTAAAGGAATTTATGTCAGCTGTCAATGAAAGAATGTCACTAATACACTGTGGACACCTTTTGCAATGTAAATCCATGCCCCCCCTTTTTACATGGTGAACTTCAACCTAGCAATTATTACAACAAATGTTATAGTCTAAAGCTCAAACACATTTTAGCAATTTTGAAATTGAATTGAGTACAAACCAAGTAAATTTACACCCTAACAAACGTTCCCACCTAGGACTGTGGGGACACTTGGGCCTTTCGCATGGATCTCAGAGCCTTTTCCCGCAGGTGCTTCTCTAAGTCGTCAAGGTTATCTTCAGCTTCACTTTCCGTCTCCTGAAAATGCCAGAAAAACCCAGCAGGCATTTAGTGTGTTAAGTCTTGAAACACCAGTGGGAGACATAAGTCAAGGGCAGAATCAAACTATGGGGCGGGGCGGGATGACACAACCCTAAATATACCAAAAAGCAAGGAATGGCACACTTTAGATGGGTGGATTTATTTCAAAGTGCAGCAGATGATGAGGCACATACTCAGAATAAGCAAGGCCCTGGTGACACCAAAAATACTAGAAAAAAAATCAGCTTGATTGCATCAAGCTCCTGGCAGCCCCCCTCCCTTTGTTCTTATCCTCCGGCAGGTCACCGAGACACACACCAGACAATGGCTAACTGCAGGGAGCCAAGTATTTTCAAAACGCAACAATTCCACTCCGTGCTAAGATGGCAGCACAGAACGCAAAGCCTGGAAATACCTTTCTGGGTTCCACAGCTGCCTCAGTCTCTTCCTGTGCTGTTGTGGTTGTGGCAGCAGCGACGGCCGCAGGGGTTACAGGAGCCACTGCAGCTGCAGCCACAGCCTTTTCCTTCTTGTGTTTTTTGTGCTTCTTGTGTTTCTTATCCTTTTTGTGTTTCTTGTCCTTCTTTTTCTTCTTTTTCTTCCCACCTCCTTCTTGATCTGAATTCTAGAAATCCAGAAGAAAAAAAAGATAAATCTTTTAAAAATTCTGTTCGAGTAATTCCTTATGGATATACTGAAAGGACAAATCTCCAAATTGCACAGGGGCTTCAGGGTAGGAAAAGGTACTAGGCCAGTTGTCACCAAGAAACCTATTCCTGGAGACGGGAAACCCTCGGAGTCTTAGACATACTCCATGCACAGTATTCTAAAAACAGTCAAAGGCCTGAGGATAACTGAGTCTTACAATCGTCCCCAGCTGAATGTGTGCTGAGCCAGGTCCCCAGGAACAGTGCCCAGTGCACTGTTCCACCTCCAGAGCCTGAGGATTAGATGGACATCTTGCCCCTACTGACCACGCTCGTCTGGCTCACACACAGCACCTGCTACGGTGCCTATTAGTCTAACCCAGCTTGTGTGAGTGTCAGGCCCTCATTTGACCTCACCCGCCTTTACAGTGGCGATGATCTGTTTATCCGCACTGCACATGTTCCTCAATTTCTGATGAGGTTACATCTCAACAGACCTTGTAATCCCACTGTCAAGGTCAAAATATGCAGCTTGAAAATGCATTCAACACATTTATATTAAACACCATGGTTTCACCTACCTTAAAGATATTCAGATCACCTATAAGGCCAAAAAATGGGCAAAAATCACCTAATACAAAGTCTATTTTATGATGCAATTTATCAAATGAACTTAAAGTGAAAAATAATAGTTCTGTTCATTAATCTGTAAAGTATCAAAATTCAAAGGTTTTTTGATGAATGCACATGGCTTACACACCTACTATGAACTCACATTTCTAAACTAGACCATCATAAGTCAGGAACTATAAATCAAAAAACACATTTTTTTTTTTGAGACATCCTCTCACTTTGTAGTTTAGGCTAGCCCTGAGCTCACTATGTAGCCCAGGCAAGCCTGGAACTCAACAATTTTCCAGCCTCTTCTTCCTGCCTCTGCCTCCCGAGGGCTGGGATTACAGGCGTGAGCCGCCATGCCCGGCATTGTGGTATGTAGTTAACTGGTGCCGGGATGGAACTCAGGACCTCGCGTTTGCTAGGCAGGTGCCAGAACCGCTGAGCTAAATCTCCTACCCCTTATTATACACCAAATGTATGCAAAAGACTATTATAATCTTATTTAGTGCCAGGGAACCCCTATTAACTTCTGCAGTTTCACATATCTAAGAAATTACTTAAAAATTCTTCACAATCCATTCAGTTAGCTCACACAATCCAACTAAACCACTAGCTATATAATATAGAAACCTGTTAAAGACCAGTTTTATGATGCACCTGGGGAAAAACCCTGACCCCCCCAGGACCTGAATATTCTAGCACCATTTTCTCTGGTTCATAATGACCACATACAGGTTGACAAAAAACAAGGCAGATAAACACACCCTGGCTGGTGACAGGCTTGGCGTCGGGCTTTTAGCCTTTTTGACTGGTACCGCTGGTGACCAGTTTGTAGAGGGTGACTGAGACTGGACAGGGGATGGAGGTGCTGGGGGCTTTTTTGCTGCTGCTGGCTCAGGAGATCCAGAGACAGACCGAGAGGAGGAAACTCTTCTTACAGACTGTGGACTTGGTGAGGCAGCCCTGGACGCAGAAGAAAAAACAGTAATGGTACTGAGGGGGTCTTCCATTCCTCAAGAAAATAACCAACCACAACACACTGTGCAATCAAGTCACTGATTCTAAATTTTTATAACATTTAGCTTTCTATTAACTTTGAGTTATATCCTGAGACTTCATTATTTTGAGACAGACTCTCACTAAGCCACTAAACTGCCCAGGTTGGGCTTGGATTTGTAATCTTACTGACTCTGCCTCTCAGTGCTAGCATTACACGTATTGCTATTAAACCTGGGTTACATATAAAAATCCATTATGTAAGTATTGATCCCTACAATCTTCTACCCAATGCTATCCATGATGTTACCTGTATGAAACTGGTAAAGCCAATTCCTCACATTTTACTTGACACAGGCTTTATCTGTATCAGACCCATACACAAGAACTGTGTATATCACACTGGTTTAATTTTGGACATGTACCACTCAAAAAACCTGATGCTACCAAGAACCAGACATTATCTTATGCCATTTAATTATACCACAAAAAGCTATTCTCAAAATGGAAAATAATCTGTACTATCTAAAAGTGGTCTTTTAACAGTCTATAATCCTAGCTTATTCCCTCCTGTAACCCCTCAATAAAAGGAAGTTCTCTCATAGAGGGGCATGCAACTAAGTATTCCTACAAAAAAACGTATGAAATAGTTTTACTTTTTCGTCTTTTTAGGTTCCGGAGTTCTGGAGACTCTTCTAATGGGCCTGGTACTGGGAGATGGGGACTGCCTTCTTTGGGGTGAGGCCGATGCTCCTCTTCGAACAGGTGGAGGGCTTGAGGTCTGAGGAGCCCGAGGCCGCGGGGAGGGAGAATGCCGTTTGGCTGGTTGTGGTGACCGGTTCTCCCTGGTAGCGCGGCTCGGGGAAGACCCTTTCCTATGCTTTGATGAGAGAGAAGGTGAGCGTCTCTTGGCAACTGGGGAGCTTCTGGGTTTGGGAGGTGGAGAGGAGGAGACCCGGCGTTTTGGTGGTGGGGATGGCGATGCCCTTCTTTTAGGAGGGGGCGGGGGCGAAGCTGTTCTTCTCTTTGGAGGTGGAGAAGGAGAGTACCTCCTCTGTATGGGAGGAGAGTATCTTCTCGGAGAAGGTGAGCGCCGACGAGGGGGAGGAGAGGGAGTCCTACAAAAAACACACATCGTTAGGCTGAAGGGGGCCCCAATAGCATCAGAATGATGAATGCAAAAAACCAGAGTAAAAATCAGCTACGGCTGTCCTGCAGTTAGCACTGGGCTGGAGGAACATTGTTCTAACTGGACACACCATACTTTTATTCTCATTTAGAAAAAAATTCCATGAAGTAAAATTTTTGCTTATCTCAGATAACTATTTTCTGCTTAATGGAGGAGTCTGTGATCCTCAAATCTGCAAAGTGTAACAATCTATATAGAATCAATGCAATCTTTTGGAGATGAGAACCACGCACCGCTCTGAGAACTGTGAACCAGCTGCCATCCTGTAACCCCGGAAGGGCAGCGGCAGGACTCTGCTGACTCTGGCCAGCTCCCTCAGGGGTCTCTGCTGTAAGGCCATCCCGCACGGTGTCCTCTCTGAACTGGCATCTGGGTTCTGGGCTTATAATCGGGTTCACTGCACAAGTGTTAAAGATACTTCTACTTTCCTTCACAGAGAAATGCCCCAATTTCTGCCTCAAAAGACCACGTTTTCAATGGAATCCAAATACTAGGCACAACATAACACTGAAAGCCCAACGCAGCTGTCCTTGCAATGTGTATTCATTCAGCCCCAATCTTTCAGAGGTTCACCTCAGAATCAATTCTTTAGCCAGAGTGAGAATAATTATAAGCTAGTTTGGAGCAATACTGTAGAGTATGGTTTCACTGTTCCACTTGGATAATTATTTAAAAATGAGAATACTAGCTACCAAGAAAAGTCACCTTGAGAACTACATGTAAAGAACTACATATAAAGTCTCTAAGGCCCCTAATACTTTGCCTAGAACTTAAATGACATTCAAGAATGATAGGGAGCCATTGTATTTCTTTGGCAGTGTTTCACCAATGCCATTAAAAGTTTTTCTTAGTTTTTATTTAAAATAATTATTGGTGGCCTGGGGATTTAGCTCAAGTGGTACCACGCCTACCTTGGAAGCAAAAGGGCCCAAATTTGATCCCTGGTGGCACATGCACGCACAAAAATAATAGTTTTGGGCCAAAAGTGTAGCTAAGAAGCACAGCACCTGCCTGGCAAGCATATGGTCCTGAGTTTGATTCCTGGTACCAAAAACAATAACGAATAAAGATTTTCTACAAAACCATGTGAGTGTCTATAAAAAAAGATTTAAACCAGGCGTGGTGGCTCACGCCTATAATCCCAGCACTCGGGAGGCAGAGACAGGAGGATTGCTGAGTTCCAGGCTTGCCTGGGCTACACAGTGAGCTCAGGGCCAGCCTGAAGTACAAAGCAAGACCCTGTCTCAAAAAAAAAAAAAAAAAAAAAAAAAGATTTAAGACCATAAAACTGTACTTGGTATTAATCAAAATGCCAATGATGGCCCTGTTTTCCACCTATATCCTTTCTCTGTTCTAGGATACTAGATCTCCTTAGTGTCTACCAATTTGTGACTTTTCTCAGTCTTCACGACTGATATTCCTGTAGAGCACTGACTTTTCTTGGTTTTGGCTGGCATCTCCTGATAATTAGATTGAAGTTCTTGTAACTGGGAAGAATATTACAGAAGGATCCAGAAAGCACAGGTTGCCAACTCTGGTTATTTAAAGAATCACCTATCTGCCACAATTCTACTATATAGTATTTTTTCTCTGTAGTCACAATTAGCCATATCAACCACTTATTTAACATCTCTGTCGCTTTTTTTTTTTTTTTTTTTGTACTTCAGGCTGGCTTTGAGCTTACTATGTAGCTCAGGCAAGCCTTGAACTCAGCAATCCTACCTCTGCCTCCCAAGTGCTGGGATGACAGGTGTGAGCCACCATACCTGGCACCATGGTATGTTGTACTGATTGCTGGTTGGTGTGGGCTACCACGCTAGGTATTGTTGTATGTGGTTACTGGGGATCAAACTCAGGACCTTGCCCTTGCTAGGCAGGCACCAGAACCACTGAGCTAAATCCGCCCCCACTCTTGATCAGTGGTTTCAGTCACTTGTGTAGTTGCACAACCCTTGCCACTCGTCATTCCCATCCCATTCCCTACACCCACTCATCCTTCCCTTTCTACTGATTTGCATGTTTTGAGCTTCTCATAGATGGAATCATGTGTCTGGCAGGAAGCAGCTCTAGTGAGGGAGCCCCGTCATACTCTCTGAGCTGCTCCATTGGCATCTGCAAGTACCTTCGTCGTGGCGGTGGTGTGGGAGATCTGCGCCGCCGGGGAGGAGGAGCCGGAGAAGGAGAGCGGCGCCTTCTGGCGGGTGGTGGGGAGGGACTTCTCCTCCGTCTACCACTAAATCAAAGAATTACAGTTGATTCTGAGTTAGTGATATTGACATTAAGTTCCCCAGAAAACACACTTTTAGTAACTATTAATTTTTTCAAACTATAGGTCAAGACTAGGTAGGAGTCAATGAGTAAAAAACTAACAAATTAGTATTTCATTTGTGATGGTACATACTGTTTTGTGAAAAAAATTTGAAAAGATTCTATGTGCTCCTTTTTAATTCGGATGCACACACCTAAGCAACTGGGATTTTGCCCACCAGGTCTGGTTATTATAGCCAGGTGTTTTTTGAAAAGGCTTTCCAGGTGACTGCTTACTCCTTAGTAGGAACTGCTTCTTTAGTCTCTGATACAGAAATTTAAAATGCTGAAATTGCCTTTAAGACCCAAATGTAAGGGTCACTACTGTAAGTTCTTATATTTCAAAATGTTTGTATATAATTTTATAAAACCATGATTCCAAAGACAAATGACCAAAGCAATTATGGTAACAAAGCTACCCTCAGGGAAATGTGGATTTGAACACAGTTCAAACAAAAACAGAAGTACAGTGGGGATGTCAGGTGTGGTGGAACACACCTGTCACCCCAGCATTCTTGAGAGGCCAAGGCAGAAGGATTGTTAAATTCAAGCCTAGCCTGGGCAATTTAGTCCCTGCCTCAAAGTAAGAAAGAGGTACTAAGGATATAGCTCAGTGGTTCCAGTACCTGTCTTACAAGTGCAAGGTCCTGTGTTTGATCCCTGGTACTGAAAAAAGTGGGTGTGGATGGGGTGGGGATGTGCTCGGTGGGAAGGCTGTGGGACCAATCCTTAATACTCCCTACACAAATAATGCTTAAATCTGAGCTGTTATACATTCAAATGATAAAAATGGCACACCAGATAAATAAGAGCATGCCAACAGCGGCCTTGTGAGACTTATTCAAATACATTGGTACCCAGGCTTGAGAACTTAATTTGTTCTACGATTTTGGAAAAGATGGCCACGACAGTCACCTGAGGCAGTTTGCAAATAACAGCATTCATGAACCAAGATACCACATGTATCTGTCATCTTTTAGGTAAGTTAATATACAAACAGATTTTTTATTTTTCTGTGACAATGGTATTAATTTTAAAAATTTGCTGGGTCTTGGTTTCTCTGCAACTAAGGAAGCCAGGCAAGGTGGTACACGCCTATTAGCCTACCACTGAGGAGGCCGAGGCAGGAGGATCACTATGAGTTAAAAAGCCTGAACTACACAGGGAAGCCCTGTCTCACAACAACAAAAACAAAAGCCTCACCAATACCAGGCCTTATTTATGTTCCTAAAAATTATATTGAACTTCAGGTTCAAATAATTTTTCTCTGAACCGTAGACAATTCCTAAAAGGACTGAACTTGAAGTTACAACTAAAAATAGTTTTGCTTTAAGAAAGGGTTTCCCGGGCCGGAGGGTTAGCTCAGTGGTTCTGGCGCCTGCCTTGCAAGCACAAAGTCCTGAGTTCAATCCCCGGTAACCACATAGAATGCTGGGTGTGGAGACTCACGCCCACCAGCAATTAACACCGCATACCACAATGCCGGCCATGGTGGCTCACGCCTGTAATCCCAGCACTCGGGGACAGAGACAAGAGGATTGCTGAGTTCGCGGTGGCTTGCCTGGGTACCATAGTGAGCTCAGGGCCAGCCTGAACTACAAAGCGAGACCCTGTCTCAAAAAGCAAAAAAAAAAAAAAAAAAAAAAAAAAAAAAAAAAAAAAAAAAAAAAAAAAAAAAAAAAAAAAAAAAAAAAAAAAAAAAAAAAAAAAGAAAGGGTTTCCCTATGTAATTCAGGCTGGCCCTGAACTCACTATGTAGTCCAGGCTAGCCTCAGCTCACTATGTAGTCCAGGCAGTGATCCACCTGCCTCAGCTTCCTGAGTGCTGGGATTACAGGTGTGCACCACCACCCCAGTATAAAAATAGTTTTAAAAACAAGAACAAAACAAAAACATGGCAATAAACATTAGCTTTGATTTCACTGTTGTGAGCAATCTTTCCAGAACAGGAAGTAGTTTCATAATGGGGAGAGAAAATTGAACCAGTAACCTAATTTTGTAAAGCAGTTTTTAGTTGTTAGCAATTTCACGGAACACAGAGATCACTGTGGCTGAGAAAAAGAATATTATAGCATCCAATTTACCTTATTTCGGTTTTTATTTTTTATTACTATGACAGCTTCCTCTACAACATAAGCACCCAGGTTTATTCTATCATAAACACTGCTCTGACTGGCTCCGGGCAAGTTTACCCAAGAAAACACTTTTATTTTTTATTTCCATTTTTTTTTTCTGGTACTGGGGAATCAAACTCAGGCAGGTGTGGCACCACTGAGCCATATCACTGACCCAAAAGCACTTTTATTAATGAAATTACTTAAAATGAGGCAGCTCTAACATGTGAGCTAGAAAGAGGACTGGGAAAGCAGCTCAGTCGACAGCGCTTACCTAGTATACATGAGGCCTGGAGTCTGATGCCCAGCATTGCACCAGGAAAGAGGTAGTTTTAGCAAGGGTTTATACTGGATAGGAGCATTCTGAACCTGAAAATCCTAAATGCTCCCAAATCAGAAATCTTCTGAATACTTATTATATTGAAAATTTTTAGATTTCACATTCTTTTCTTTCTTGAGACAGGGTCTTGCTATGTAGTTCAGGTTGGCCCTGCACTCATTATGCAGCCCAGGCTAGCCTTGAACTCAGTGATCTTCCTGCTTCTGCCTCTTGCATGATGGGATTACAAGTGTGTGCCACCACGCCCAGATGGATTTCACATTTTCAGATCATGAATGTTCAACCGGGAAAGTTTATATAAATACTGTAAAATCTGAACTACCTCTGGCTCTGAGCATTCTGGATAAGAGATATTCAAACTGTACTTAGAAATTTACTGGCAGGCCAGATATTTAGCTCAGTGGTTCCAGGCTTTTGGCACCTGCCTCGCAAACTCAAGGTCCTGAGTTCGATCCCCGGTAACCACATACAATGCTGGGTGTGGTGGCTCACACCTGTAATCCCAGCACTTGGGAGGCATAGACAGGAGGACTTCTGTGTTTGGGGCTTGCCTGAGCTACATAGTGAGCTCAGGGCCAGCCTGAAATACAAAGCGAGGCCCTGTCTCAAAAAAAAAAAAAGAAAGAAATTTACTGGCAGCTAATTCCCCTTAAGCAGCAATCTAGTTCAGACAGACTAGTTAGTATGTATCATGCCAATGGTACAGGTCTAATTCTTGCTTTCCAGTGTAGTGCCACATGCCTGCGACTCCAAGACTTGGGAAGGCAAGGCCAGCATGGGCTACAAAGTAAGTTCAAAGGCTAGCCTGCAATGAGATACTGTCTCAAAAAAAAAAAAAAAAAAAAAAAGTTTACGATTTGGCTTTGTCACTTTGTGATCTTAAGAGACAGGACCGAAATCTGGCTCTGAAATGTTATATACGATCACTTATACTTAACAAATGATGAAAAGGTTGCAATAAACACACACAACCTCCCTTTCTACTGCTGGAAAGCCCAAACACACCTGAAACTTTACCTTCACTTCTAGTATTTTTAAAGTTTCTTCATAAAATTTTCTTTCTCTAAAAGTCATCACAAACACAAAGGTCCTACCCATTAAATATAAGGGGTTTAAGATTTCCTAGTCTTGGCAGACACCTATATATTGCCAAAACTATGTGCACTTCTTGATGTAATTATCAAGTACCACAAGTGCTAACTAGATACTCAAAATTTAAATGTAAGTTCAAAGAATGCCCCCAAATGAACATCTACATACAATTCTCCCTCAGACCTGCTAAGAATATTCAAATCAAGACAATTTGGGAACTTCTCCACAGTCACAACCACTCTTAAGAATGGGACAAGGCCACCTATATGGGAAACGGAACCACTAACTTGTGTTATATAACCTAATTTAAGAAGTAGTATCTAACCAACCTTTTAGTCACTGGCGATTGCCATCGCTTTCCCATCTGCATCCTGAGAGCAGCGGAGAAAAACAAATGTCAAGAATTCCATTCACCGAATTATTTACTCAATGGAGTCAAATACCACTGATGAAGAGATTTTAAGTCTTCAAAGACATTCAGGAGTTAATGCAATTATACCAGTGGTTTATTCTCCAAGTCATACACATACTTGAGTGTTTCAAACTTACCAAGCTCTTACTCAATACTAATAAATACCAAGAAGGAAAACAAAGACCTCCCAATATGGAAACCCAAACAAAACCCAATTGTTAAACAAATCCTGCGCCCACCCCTTTACATTACGAAACTTCATCATAACCACACAATATCAGCAAAAACCATGAAAAAAAACTCATTACTGGAAAAAGTCATTACCGAGGGGAAGTCTCTTTCTGGCGCTTTCGTGGTGATGGAGATGCACTCCGGGAGGGGGAATGTCTCCGTCGCCTGCCTACCTCACCATTTTTCACATGGGATCGCTTGGGTCGTTCATCTTCAGAAGAGGAGGAGGAGCCAGAGTCTACAATCACACAGTGAAGAAAAGCATTACATGACATCTGTAATGTGCATACCACCCATTAGTTCTGCACAAGCATAGCATCAGTATGCGCAAAACGACCACATGGCTGAGCCTATGTAAAAATTCAGCAGCATACAAAGAAACCATTTCCACAGTACAATCTGGTCAAAATGATAGTATACAAGCAGGTCTTTGTTTCTTTTTTTAAAGACAAGGTTTCACCATGTAGTTGAAGACTGGTCTTAAAACTTGTGGCCATCATCCTGTCTCAGCCTCCCAAGTGCTGAGATTACAGGCATGTGCCATCACATGTCACCCACAAGGATCTCTTCAAATCTAGTGATTTCATAAATAACCAAGTAAGGAGGAACCTCAGGGAATAACTTGACTCTTGTTATTCTAAGCTCTTAATCCTACTGTGGGATGGTCTGACCTCCACTTTGTAAACAAAATGCAGAAGTAGTGCCTACTCATCACAATTACCAAATAAGCTAACAAAAACAGAGTACCTAGATAAAAGAACCAAGTTTCTATGGAACAGTAATATATTTGGTTTTTCTTTGAAATGGGATCTCACTGTGTTGTTTAGGGTGACCTTGAACTATGTAGTCCAGGCTGGCCTTCAACTTGCGATCATCCTGCTTCCGCCTCCTGTGTAATACTCTATAACAAATTCAATTCTAATGGTTTTGTAGATACATATGCATGAAAACATGCAAGCGAAAAACCCTAGAAAAAAACCTCAAGAATTTTTATGGGGGGGCGGTGTAGGGATTTTTTAGCTCAGTGGTTCCAGCGTCTGCTTTGCAAGTGCAAGGTCCCAGATTCGATCCTCAGTAACCATACCACAATGCTGGGTGTAGTCACCAGGCCCACCAGCAATCAGCACCACACATCACAATGCTGAGCATGGTGGCTCACGCCATTAATTCCAGCACTGGTGGGTGGGGAGCAGAGGCAGGAGGATTGCCACAGAGTTCAAGGCTAGCCTGGGCTATATAGAGAGTTCAGGGCCAGTCTGAACTACAAAGCAAGACCCTGCCTCAAAAAAAAAAAAAAAAAAAAAAAAAAGCTTTTGGTTTGCAAGACTGCAAAAAGCACTAAACTTTTCACTTTTAAAAATTTTCAATTTATTTTTAAACTAAGTCACTGTGTAGTTCAGGGTGGCTTTGAATTTATTATGTAGCCCAGGCTGGTCTCAAACTCACAGCAATCCTCCTGCCTCAGCTTCCCAAGGACTGGGATTACAAGTGCATTCCACCAAATACAGCTAACCTGTTTAATTTTTTTTTTTTTTGAGACAGGGTTTCACTTTGTAGTTCAGGCTGGCCCTGAGCTCACTATGTAGCTCAGGCAAGCCTCAAACTCAGCAATCCTCCTGCCTCTGCCTCCCGAGTGCTGGGATTACAGGCGTGAGCTAACCTGCTTAATTTTAAAAATAATTTTGTCTCACTCCAGATTTATATGTGGGTTCAAATATTTCTTAAGTATAATCTCTATACACTGACGAACAGTTATCATTTAAGCATTTTACTGAAAAATGCAGGTCAAAGAGCTAATCAGTGCCATACCAGATGAAGACTGCTGGTTCTGCCGTCTGTACTGGCGTCTCTGCTGCACAGAATCGGCTGCAGCCATTTTACCACCTTTATCTTCTTCTGAAAGATGGATGCATTTAGAAAGTGCTTTTTTAGTTAACCATATAGATAATTTCAGTATTTGAATAGAATAGCCTCAAACCTTATCTGCCTGGTCAGGTAATAAAACTACTGCATATAATCCCAATTACCTTATTTAGGAACTACAGGTCAGGCTGAAAGTCAAAAAAGTTAACTGCAGGGCTGGGGATTTAGCTCATGTGGCACTGTGCAACCTTGGATGCACAAGGGCCAGAGTTCAATCCCCAGTACCCCAAAAAAAAGGTTAACTGCCAGCAATCTGTATTGTTCCCATTTCAGATATTGAAAAAAAATGAATTCAGATGAATTAAAACCAAAAAAGTAGTAAGTGTTTGAGCTGGGGAACCCAACCAGGTCTGGCTGACTTCAGTCTTGGTTGTTCCTCATAAGCTTTAGTTAGAAAGGAATGATATGATATGCAAAGGCAGAATCGACTTTAAAAAAAAGAAAAAACAAGACTTACCAGATTCGGATAACTCTACTTTTCTAGGCTTTGGTGCTGGTGATGGTGATTCTCTTTTCTCGGTACCTTTATGTTTTGTCACTAAAGAGTGGAAAACAAAAAACAAAACTCCACTTACATATAATATGGACAACACCAGATGCCTTAATAGTACAAAAAATTGGTATGTCGATTTCCAAAAAAAAATTTACGAAGAATTTACATTATTTCAAGCAGAAGCACTTTTAAATGTCTGGTAAAAAACACCTTAGACATGTCTACAAATCTTGAGATTTTAAAAGAATCAACAGGAAAAATAGCTGTTCAAGCAGAACAAGCATTATGCTGCCTGTTACACTAAACTCAGGAAAACAAACCTGAGTGAAAAAGTACCACAACATAAACACATACTCCAACTTCAGAGACATTCTCCACACAGCTTTCAAAAACCCATCAAACACACACACACCCCCCCCAAAACACCACTATGATCTCAGAAAAGCAATAATAAGCAACTGAAAGGATGGGGCCAGTGGCATATACCAATGTCTCCCATTCTGGGAGGCTGAGACAGGAGTAGATTTGTCATTATGCTGTACAAATTTGTCAGTATGCTGTACAAATTAAACAGCTATGGATGTAACCCACTGTAAAGGCTGAGTTCAATCCCAACCCAAAAACAAACTGATGAAATTCACACAAAAGGATATTTGGTCCAAAAAAGACAAATGATTAGTCACCCAAGAGGTACAGGCTCTTTGTCACACAGTGTTCAGAACAGCAGGGGAGATTTAAACTAGTATCTGTATCATCACTGCAAAAATTATTCAAAACCTCTAACACAGCTCTACACTGAAAATTGCAAGATTATCTGGTATCTTGTCACCAGGGCTTTCAAAGCAGGTGCTGGAACCACTGAGCTATATCCCTGGCCAGCAACTACCTCTTTATAAGCTTGTATACCATAATACTATTAAGTACTGTTCGTAGGATTAAGTCCTCATCATCCTTCTATTCCACTTTACAAAAGAAGAAATCTCAGCCTTAAAAAGGACTAACTATCACAGTCATAGGAATAAGTGACTTAGAATATGAACCCCAGGGCAGAGACTTTGATTTCCAACAACTACCATCTCTGCTTATAACAATGATCTATTACAACCAAAACGTTAACTATATAGGTATAGCCATTAACTGTACTACAGATTAATTTGAAACACTCCCTCTAATAAATAAATCTATAGACAACTGGATGCTCTCAGGATTCTGTAAGTCTTATATGACAAATGCCACCATTATGGTCTGTTTAGTCTGAACTGCAGTTATAATTGATTCCTAACTGGAAATATAGACTGGGGATTTAGCTCAGTTGTGCTGGCACCTGCCTTGCAAGCAGAAGGTCTCGAGTTCAATTCCCGGTAACAAAAACAAAAAGCTGGAAATACAACACAGCAATCTCAGTTTTGGTAAAATACTCAAATTTGAAATTACATTTTTTATAAAAGAATTTTGTTAATCATCCTACCTACAAAGCATTCTGAGGGCCAGGGATGTACTTCAGTGTGGTGCCACACATCTGTAATCCCAGTAAGGAAGGGGTGAGCCAGGAGGGTTGCCTCAAGTTTGAGGCAAGTATGGGCTATGTGAGTTCAAGGTCAGCAAAAAGCATTATAATTATTTTAAATAATTGTTAATGCTCCAGATTTGTTAATTCTTCTACACGAGATTTTATATCACTTACAATTATTACATTGGAGTGGTCTATTTTATTTTTTGTTTGAGACAGGTATCATTATGTAATTCAGGCTGGCCTGAACTTGTGGTGATCCTCCTACCAAGACCTCCCTTAGGATTGCCAGGGTGTGCGCCACCACACATATTTTAAGTATCCAAAGGGCAAAATCATTCTAACATGAAGGGAGAGGGGATAGGAGGAGAGGGAAAGAGAATCAAGGAAGCAACTGTAAAACTAGTTTTAAATTTACTTTAATAATCCTATTTATCTTTCAGATGTTCGTAAAAGATCACTTGCAAAGTTAAGTCACTACTTGACTAGAAACAGTAAATTATGTGTAAACAAAGATTTTTTTTGGTTTTATGTGTGTTGTTTTAAAGTCTCATTTTGTAGTTCAGGCTGGCCCTGAACTCCCTAGATAGCTTAGGCTAGCCTCAAACTCAGAACAATCCTCTTGCTTCTGCCTTCCCAGTGCTGGGATTACAAACGTGAGTCACCACACCCCGCTCTGCTTTTGTGTGCTTTTTGAGGTAGGACCTGATATGTAGTTCAGGTTGGCTTGAATGTGTGGCAGTCTTTCTGCCTCAGCCTCATGAATGCTGGGATTATAGGCCTGTGCCACCACTCCTGCCAAGAGATATCTAATGGAGCTAAATTTACTTAAACTAAAAATTACCATGACCAAAGGACAGTCCTTGTGAAGTACTTCACCGAATAAAGCACCATTTTGTGCTAAGATAAAGCCAATTGAACTACAATTTTTTTTTTTTCTGAGACAGGGTCTCACTTTGTAGTTCAGGCTGGCCCTGAGCTCTCTGTGTAGCCCAGGCAAGCCTGGAACTCAGCAATCCTCCTGCCTCTGCTTCCTGAGTGCTGGGATTACAGGCGTGAGCCACCATGCCTGGCACTGTGGCATGTTACCGGGATCGAACTCAGGGCCTTACGCTTGTGAGGCAGGCGCCGGAACCACTGAGCTAAATCTCCAGCCCCTAAACTACAATGTTTTTATGAGGCCCATTGGATACTTCCAAATACTTTCCTTCTCTCCCATTTCTTTGAGCCACAAACAGCAGAACCTGTGAAACCCTATTTATTCCATGAAATACAAATGTGAAATCTGTCACAATTCAATGGTCCCACTGTTCCAATAGTAAATAGAAACCATAATACAAGAATTTCTAAAATCGTACTTCTAAGCCTCCTTCACCAGTTAAAGGCATTTTAGTGTAGAAAAGCTGTACAAAGTATACATTACATAACTGGGAATGAGAAGATTTAACTCTATTCCTGGCTGGCTGACCTGATCAAGTCCCTTAATCTGAGAATCTGTTGCTTGATAACAATCTCTAAGGACTTTTCTAGTTTTCAAACTTCATTAGTGGGCTAGGATCAAATTCAGGCCCTTGTGCATCCAAGGCTGGCATGGTATCATGTGAATTAAATCCCCAGCCCTTAGAATCATTTTAATTACAGTAAAAGTGGTTGAACTACAAAGCGAGGAAAGCCTGTCTTAAAAACAAGAAAAACAACAAAAAAACCCCTAGCACTTAGAAGATCACTACTCCTTGAAGTCCAGACTACAATACACAGTGAAACCTTCCTCAAAAAACCCTCTCCCAACCAAAAAACTTCCCAAAACACAAATTATTTTTTGAGACAAGATCTCACTTTGTAGTTCAGGCTGGCCCTGAGCTTATCAAGTAGTCCAGGCAAGCCTGGAACTCAGCAATCTTCCTGCCTCTGCCTCCTGAGTACTGGGATTACATATGTAAGCCATCATGCCTGGCACTGTGGTATGTGGCATTGATTGCTGGTGGGCAAGAGTCACATCCCCTGGTGTTGTTATGTGGTTACTTTTTATGCGGTTACTAGGGACTGAACCAGGGACCTTGTGTTTGCTAGGCAGGTGCCAGAAACAGAGCTAAATCTCCAGCCCACAAGTTACCTTTTATAGGCAGGTTGTCATTACAGTGTTTGCTAGTTCTCCTACTTCTCTTTTGACCAGTTGATCTTTCTCTTTTAGGGACACACATACACAGTCTCACTAAGTACTTCAGGCTGGCCTTCAACTTCTATTCTACCTCAGTCTCCTGAGTTCTGGGATAACAGATATGTGCTACCACGCCTGGATCTAACAGTACATCTATGCCTTCACTGTAACAGAGGTCAAAAAAAAGGGAACCCTTTCTAAATAACATCACACTGCAGAGTCTGGGGGAAGGAGTGCAGCTACATAGCAGCAGAGAAAATGACTAGAGATTCTAGTCTCGTGAAGTCATTATACTATGAGAATTTTGCCAACACCTATATGCTTGTTTCTAATCTGAAAACTTCAGTGTCAACAGAAACCCAGCATGCTGACCTAAAGACTGCTCCTTAAAATCCAATTACTACTACAGCAGATTTCTATAACCCTTCCTTCCCTCATCTTTCAGGCTGCTGGTGTCATTTCAGCCTGAACCACCACAGATAATTCAAGTTTCTTAAGTTTTTCTCATGTATTTAGTGCTAAAAGCAGTATGAAGTTTGATCCTCAATCTCACACACACACACACGCACACGCACAGAACAAAGTTGAAAAAGCAATTAAAAACAAAAGCCAAACCAAAACACTCAGCTTAAACAGCACTTTGCTTGGTTGGCACAATCACAGATCACAAATTCCCCAGAAATCAATCTATAGAATAAAGGAGAATTCACTCTATCTCTTCCCTTTCAGTAAGTATATCACACCATAGCCAAAAAGAATTAGTACTGATTACAACAAAGTCCTCTAATAAGACATCAAAAAACAAACAAACAGGACTGGAGATTTAGCTCAGTGGTTCCAGCGCCTGCCTCACAAGTGTAAGGTCCTGAGTTTGATCCCGGTAACCACATAAAATGCTGGGCATGGTGACTCATACCCACCAGTGATCAGTACCACAAACCAGTGCCAGGTGTGGTGGCTCACGCCTGTGATCCCAGCACTCGGGAGGCAGAGACAGGAGGATTGCTGAGTTCGAGGTTTGCCTGGGCTACACAGTGAGCTCAGGGCCAGCCTGAACTACAAAGTGAGACCCCCCTGTCTCTCTCTCTCTCTCTCTCTCTCACACACACACACACACACACCCACCCACCCAAGGGAAAAAGGACTAACTGGCCTCAGCAATAAAATGAAACCTTATTACTCAACACAAACTTTGATGTGTTACTGCACTGCAAACAGACTACTGCTGGATATATTTCCCTACATGTTTAACAGGAGATAGCATGTCTAAAAGCAAATGGCTTTTACATGTAAACTCTTTTGAGTAACTGGGACTGACTTCAGGACTTGTACCTGCAAGGAAGGTGCCAAACTACTGAACTAAAAATCCCCACCCGGTACACAGCTTAGTGAAAGCCAACAATTTAAAAGCAAAGGTAAACTTAAAAGCTAACTTATGAGACTTCACACAAATCACTACTCAACTACTTCACACAGGGGCAGGCACATTGAGTATATCCTTTGCATTCGAGAGAACATTATTTTTATGTGATTTTTACCTTTACCTGAAGTTCTCCCTGGAGAAACAGAAACACGACTTTTTCTGGTACGGTTTGACTGCTGGGGTGTTGGGGAATGACGAGTTTTTGGTGGTGGAGTAGATGGAGGTGACGGCCTGTGCCTTCGCCTTGGAGGACTCGCTGAGGGAGACAACCTACGAGTCTTCCGAGGGGGGCTGGATGTCCTCTTGGGAGGTTTCTTTGGTGGTGACCGGGAACGAGATGAAGAAGATGATGAGCTACTCCCAGATAAGGACGCTGAGGAACGCCTTCTTCTGTGGAATAAAGTATTTATACTCACCAACTGCACATTTATAAAAAATTACCACACAGATACATGTAGTTTATACAGAAATATAGCTACTTTTATCCAACTTTTGAGTTTATGTAGCTAAGCACATAGATGAGTTTCTTAAAGGAAAAAAAACCAAAAACCAGGAAATAAAACTAGAACCTACTATAGGAAACAGCTAGTTCTGAGCCTAAATAGAAATAACTTATTCTGATAAAGGCTTTTGTTTTGAATTGTCTCTCCAGTTACAGAACTTGTCATGTTGAGTGCTATGTAAGAGAGTAACTAACCAATCTTTCTTCCTTACAAACGATACTGGTGTTTTGGAGTTTGCATTCAAAATTTGAGTGGCAACATATTGTTCATTTACTAGCACAACATTGGGCAACTTTTACTTTAGATTTTTAGAAAAAGTTGCAAGATTAGGAATTCATTTAGCTACATAAACTTAGAAGCAGGGGCCTCTCGAATTCTGCGGCAAAATTTGTGGTAAGTTCTGTTGCAATTATGTGTACCTGCAGAATTCACCTTTGGCAGAAGAATTCCTGAGAACCTGAAAAAAAGAAACCCTACCTTAAGTGTGAGATTAAAAAATGGCTGAAAGGGAATCTTACACAATCTGTAAAATATTTCAACTGCTAAATGGCTTAGTTAAGCACAACTAAAACATGCTGTTTGCAAAACTCCAATGTAAGAAATAGCTGTTTCCGCTAATTTTATATAGTGTCGGTATTACCTTCTCCAACTTTTCAATTTTAGAAAAAGTGTGATACCTAAATGACTTAAAACTTTACATCATTAGTCTCAACTGTAAGCAGCAAAATCAAGTCTGTAATTTTGAATAGTGGTAGGAAATGTTTAATGTAACATGACAACCTCATCCCAAAAGCTTGAAAAACAATTTTGGTTGTAGACAACTCTGAAACACCTAACTGCAGAAATAAATCTTACTGAGGCTGATATTTTCATCTTTACTTACAAGTTGAGGGCAGGAGCGTATAGCTCAGTGATTATAGTATGTGCTTAGCATGCTTGAGGCCAAGTTCAACTGCCAGCACAAAAAATAAAAATACAAATCTGTGAAAAATATAATCTAAAAGCTTAGTCAAAGACCGTCTCAAAACCAAGCAACATGTATTATCAAGAAAGCACAAAAACTGCTACCAGTGTACCAGGCCTCTCCTTAAGATTGTCATAAACTTTTGATTATAGTTGTATGGCCAAGATCAAAACATTGAGCCTTGGGTTCAGGGATTTAGCTCAGTAGTTTGGGCATCTGCGTCACAAGAGGAAGGTCTCAAGTTTGATTCCCACTACCAAGTACCACAATGCCAGGTGGGGTGGCTCACGCCTGTAATCCCAGCACTAGGGAGGCAGAGGCAGGAGGATTGCTGAGTTTGAGGCTTGCCTGAGCTACATACTGAGCTCGGGGCCAGCCTGAACTACAAAGCAAGACCCTGTCTCAAAAAACAAAACAAACACTGAGCCTTACTGTCAGAGGGACTTAGGAAAAAGATAATCAGTATTGACAGTTATATCTGTGTCTAATCTCTTCAAAAGTAATCAGATAGCAAACTACTAGTAATGGTTATTTATATGAAATGGGATTATGCAAAAGTTTCAATTTGTTATTTATTTGAACTGTTTATAATAACTCATTCAGAGAATGTCAGACATTAAAATAAAGCATGATAGCAATGGATTTTAGTTTTTTTTTTTTTTTTCTGAGACAGGGTCTTGCTAAGTACTCCAAGTTGTCATGAACTTATAGCAATCCTCCTGTCTCAGACTCCCAGGCATGTGGCACCACGTCCCACTAGCATGGATTAATTGAAAATTGGTAAAAGTAGCTGATTTGCCCTTCTGAAAAGTCAGACACTTTTCAGAAGTCAGTGGCAAGTTTAAAAAAAAAAAAAAAAGGCTAATTCTCCTAGTTGGTAAAATTTAGTGAGGTCCTAAAAGATAAGTTAAAGTACCCAGAAGATGGTGAATCTTTTTTGTTTTCAAATACGGCACTGAACATTTTTCACAACTCATAAACAGCATTACAAGGGCCAGCCTGAACTATAACGCGAGACCCTGTCTCAAAAAAAAAAGCAAAAAAAAAAAAAAAAACAGCATTACATGTCAATTACAATGGGCTCTTTAGAAGACGACAATATCCTTTAACATTGTTCTTCCAGTGAGACACTAATTTAAACTATGCAAAATAAAGATTATACTAAAGTGTCAAAATTTTGGCATGTCCAAACTAAAACAACAAAACACCTCACCGTCTTACTGGAGATCTACTCCTTCTATGCCTTGGAGGAGGTGGCATTCGCCTAGGTGGAGTTCTTCTCCGAGGAGATGGTCTCCTTCTGGGGCTCGGCCGCCTTCTTGGTGAATATGATCTGCCATAACAAATACAGAAGACAATAAATATGGAGCAAAGAATCTCTTTAAATAATTGTTTTACTCACTGCATTTTACTCTCTTCTCTTCTGGGATTTTCGCTAGGTAGTTCAGGATGGACTCCAATATAGTAAAATCTTCCTGCCTCAGGCTCTGACTACTGGTATCCTAGCCATGACCCCTATGCCAGGCCTCAATCTAATTTTTTTGAGGTATCAGGGATAGTACTCAGAACCTTGCATTGGCCAATCAGTGTATTTTAAAATTAAAATTTTTGTTCTTTTGAGACAAGGTCTCAGTATTGTGGCCCAGGATGCTCTCTCTCAGCCTCCTGAGTGCTGGAATTACAGGCACGTGTCATTACATCTGCTTAAAAACCAAATTTCAAGGGTCACAATTTTCAATTTAGATTTTTCCAATACACAGAAAGACAAATTATAAGTTCACTATGTAAATGCAATGAAAAACACCACTATTAAATATTTTCTACTATTCTTTTTTTCTTTTTGAGACAGGATCTTGCTTTATAGCTAGGCTGGTCCTGAACTATGTAGCCCAGGCTGACCCTGAACTCAGCAATCCTCCAGTCTCTGCTTCCTGTGTGCTGGGATTACAGGCATGAGCCACCACACCTGGCATTGTGATATATAGTACCAGGGATTGAATTTGGGACCTCGCACTTGCAAGGCAGAGGCCAGAACCACTGAGCTAAATCCTCGGCCCCTCTACTATTCTGAAAATAGAAAAACGCACACAACAATCTAAATTTCAGGCTGATCTGAAGACCACAACTCACCTTGATCGGGACCTATGGCGCCTTCTTGGTCGAGTGTGAGAAGGAGAGCGAGAACGAGTCCGGGACCTTGATTTGGAACGTGACCGAGATCTTGGCCGGGTCTTTTCTTTTTCTTTTTTGGAATTTTTTTCCGGAGAAGGTTCTTTAGGTTCTGGCATGGGTTCAGGCTTGGGAACTTTCAGGATGTCACTGTGAAAATAAAAGTTTATTTTTTTCCTCCTCCTGAGACTCCTAACCCATACAACAATGCAATGACATATTTTTCTTTTTAAAAAGTTTCAAGAGAGGCAGAGGCAAGAGGACTGCCATGAGTACAAGGCTATCCTGGGCTACAAAGTGAGTTCAGGGTCAAACTGAATGACAAAGTGAGACCTTCTCTCTCTTACACTCACACACACACACACGTTGTGCAGAATGACAAAGTGAGACCTACACACACACACACACACACACACACACACACACACACACACACACACACACACACACACGTTGTGCAGGGTCTAGTGGCATAGCCTGTAATCCCAGCACCTGGGAGGCTGAGGATTAACACAGCTTTGAGATCAACCTCAGCTACTTAGTTCAAAGCCAGCCTGAACTACAAAGTGAGACCTTGTCTCAAAAAAAAGTGGGGGGAGAGGATATTTTAGCTCAGCAGCACAGAGCCTGCCTGACAAGTGCAAGGTTCCAAGTTTGATCTCTGGTACCAAAATATTATGTATGTGTAGTTAGAATTTGTACACATTCCTTGGTTTCTACTGAAGTCTACATCTCTTTTGGAATAAAAGGACTTTGAGAACTTTTATGTACATATATTTTTTTGAGATAGGGTCTCGCTTTGTAGTTTAGACTGGCTCTGAACTCACTGTGTAGCTCAGGCAAGCCTTGAACTCACAGTAATCCTCCTGCCTCTGCCTTCCAATTGCTGGGATTACAGGTGAGTGCTAGAATTATAAGCATGAGCCACCATGTCTGACACTGTGATATGTGGTACCAGGGATCCAACTTGGGACCTTGCACTTGCCAGGCAAATGCAAGTGCAACTGCGCTAAATCCCTGGCCCACAACACACACATACACACATTTTTTTTTTTTTTTTGACAGGTTTTCACTTTGTAGTTCAGGATGGCCCCGAGCTCACTATTGAACCTAGGCAAGGCTCAAATGCACTCACAGCAATCCTCTTGCATCTGCCTGCCGAGTTATGGGATTACAGGCATGAACCACCATGCCTACATTGTGGTATGTGGTTACTGGGGATCAAACTCAGGACCTTGCACTTGCTAGGCAGGCAATAAAAGCACTGAGCTAAATCTCTAGCCCCAAGAACATATGTGTGTGTGTGTGCGTGTGTGTATAAAAAGCTTTTTTTTTTTTTTTTGGAGACAGGGTCTCGCTTTGTAGTTCAGGCTGGTCCTGAGCTCACTATGTAGTCCAGGCAAACCTCGAACTCAGTAATCCTCCGTTCTTTTCCTCCTGAGTGCTGGGATTACAGGCATGAGCCACCATGCCCAGCACTGTGGTATGTGGTACTGAGTACCAGTGGGCTTGAGTCACCATGCCCAGCATTGTTGTATGTGGTTACCAGGATCGAACTCAGGACCTTGCACTTGCAAGGCAGGCACCGGAGCCACTGAGCTAAATCTTCAGCCCAAGAACATATATTTAAAAATACAGAGTTGCTGGGCCGGAGGGTTAGCTCAGTGGTTCCGGCACCTGCCTTGCAAGCCCAAGTTCGAGGATGCTGAGTTCGAGGCTTGCCTGGGCTACATAGTGAGCTCAGGGCCAGCCTGAACTACAAAGCGAGACCCTGTCTCAAAAAAAAAAAAAAAAAAACATACAGAGTTGCCCATAATATACTGGGGAGAAAATCAACTTGTGGCATATGTCAGAAAGATCCAATCAACTCAGGAGGGAGAGGCAAGAGGGACTGCCCTGAGTTTGAGGATAGCCTGGGCTAGTGAGTGCAGGTCCAGTCTGAACTAAAAAAAAGAAAGAAATGCTGGGTGTGGTGGCTCACGCCTGAAATCCCAGCACTCGGGGGCAGAGGCAGGAGGACTGAATTCGAGGCTTGCCTGGGCTACATAGTGGGCTCAGGGCTAGCCTGGACTACAAAGTGAGACCCTGTTTCAAAGAAAAAAAAAAAAAAAAAAGAGAAGAGAAGGAGATGGGAGAAAAGAAAAGATCCAATTGGCAGACAGTGGTCACCTCTGGGGAGGAAAGGATCTTTATATCCTCTCATACAACTTCAATTTACCAAGCTAATTTTATTATTTACAAAATCGAAAAGGAAAATAATTTGTTTTGAACTCAGATGTCATGTTTGCAGGAACTACGGACAATCTGAAATTGTGATTTACACCTTTATTTACTTGCCTAGTAGAAGTAGCCTCTTGTACTGAAGGTTCTTTTACTTTCACTGAAGGTTCAGGGAGCTCTGGAGTTTTTTCCTTCTTTTCTGGAGCAGGGGAAGGACTCCGGCTCTTGGTTCTGTGACGGGGAGATCGAGAATGACTGCGCTTCCTCTCTCTCCTGGCAGGGGAAGATCGTCTTCTAGGGGAAGGAGATCTGGATTTGCGTCTAGGATAAAAGCAATTTTTTCAGGTTTTTGAATAATGTACATTGGAGGTCAAAGGGAAGATTAACCTTTTAAGTTATACCACCAGTGTTTATTCTGAAATGTTTCATAAGGAAGATATTTATGGGTTACTTGATAAAGAAAGGCCAAAAGAAAAACCAAAGCACAAGAAAACAAAAGCTAACATTCTCAGGTATGTCAGTTATAAGGGAGAGAGAAGCACGAAACAGGACTCTAGACTTAGCTTTATAATCATCCCCAGGGATCAAAGATCAACTTCCAGAGAAAAAGATGCCTAAGAATTAATAAATCAATGCAAACAAAATAGTGTTTAGATACAGCCAAGTTATACCACCTGTCTCATCAGAGGCTCCAAATGACAAAAACATAACTAGTGCAATTAAAGCAGTATGTTCTTCACGTAAAAAATATCAAACTCGTGTAAGTTACCTTTTGGAGAAGAAAGAGGAAAAACTTCTTTCCTTAATAGGAGTTTAGCTATTAACTTGAAGGTGATTTTTTTTTTAATCACAGTGAAACAACAGACTAAATCCATCTATAGTCAATTTGTTAACCTTAAAACTGGTGCTTAACCCTAGAAGTACTACCTCTCTTTTTAATATCAAATACAAATGAATGGGACCAAGAATGTGCCTCCTCCTCCCTTTATGTATTAATTCTAACAGATTTATTAAATGAGAAAATCTCTAAAATTGAAAAACCTAATGGAATTCTCACCTTTTACCACAAATACAGTAGAAGCTGAGTCGTGGGTTTAAAAATGTGAACCTAACAATAGTCTCATTGGAAGAAGAAAACAAACAAATGATCTGCAGTTAGGGTGCAGTACAACCATCTAAGAAAAGCAGAACAGGGAGTTAGCTAAGTAGTATATGAACGGTTGAGTACAGATTTCTAGTGAAAAGGAAATGCAAAGAAAAAAGGAGTGAGCCAGAATACAATAAAAAGTTAATTAAATGCTGTATTTAAACTTAAGCAATATGGGAAAAGTTCAGAATTTTATTTAGGAATTAAGAGTTGGATAACTTAACCAAGATCTTGGATAGGATCATTTCAGCCACATGATTTGTCTCAAACAAAACAAAAACGATTTTTTAGTCCAGAGGCAAATCGTATCTCCAGCACCAAAATGGAAGATGCTAGCTGAAATATGTTGCTAGATCTTCCTTTTCAAGTGTGAGATGAACCCCTTAATACTTCACATATGAAACATTAGGTACATTTTCTTTTAATACCTTCTTGGGCTCCGAGACCTCTCCCTTTTTTCTCTGCTGCTTTCTTTTTCTTCCTTATCTCTTTTATCTTTGTCTTCATCTTGCTTTTTCATGGATGCCAATTTTTCTTGTTCAATCTACAAGGTCAGATTTTCAAAGTACATATAGCTAAATGTTTGAGAGGATGAAACTCAAGAATACAAATCTGATAAACATCAACACTGCATCTGTCATTTCATCAGCTTTAGTCTTTAAACAGGATGGTTTGCTCTCACGGCAGGCACACATTAGCACTGGTAGATGCCTCTTTATAAATGCTTGAGATTAATCTCTAAGTCCTCTCACCTCAGCCTCTATGGACTATAGACAAGCACCCCTATTCCAGCTGCTTGTCCTTACTTTTTACATTGTTATGTACGTGCATATTTTATTTTGTTCTATTAATTTATTTTTTTGAGACAGGGTCTCTCTTTGTAGTTCAGGCTGGCCCTGAGCTCACTATGTAGCCAGGCTGGCCTGGAACTCAGCAATCCTCCTGCCTCTGCCTCCCGAGTGCTGGGATTACACGTATGAGCCACCACAACCCCCACCGTGGTATGTGGTTATCGGGGATCGAACTCATGACCTTGCGCTTCCTAGGCAGGCGCCAGAACCACTGAGGTAAAAAAATCCCTGGCCCAACTTTGTATTTTATTTTATTATTTAAAAAAAAAAATTTTTTTTTTTTGAGACAGGGTCTCGCTTTGTACTTCAGGCTGGCCCTGAGCTTACTATGGAGCCCAGGCAAGCTGCTGCGAACTCAGCTATCCTCCTGTCTCTGCCTCCCAAACACTGGGATTACAGGCGTGAGCCACCACGCCCAGCACTGTGGTATGTGGTGTTGATTGTTGGTGGGTGTGAGTCTCCACGCCCAGCATTATATGTGGTTATCGGGGTTTGAACTCAGGACCTTGCCCTTGCGAGGCAGGCGCCGGAACCACTGAGCTAACCCTCTGGCCCTATTTTTTAAAAAAATTTTCTTTTTGGTTTTTTGAGACAGGGTCTCGCTTTGTAGTTCAGGCTGGCCCTGAGCTCACTATGGTGCCCAGGCAAGCCGCCGCGAAGTCAGCAATTCTCCTGTCTCTGCCTCCTGAGTGCCGGGATTATAGGTGTGAGCCACCATGCCCCACACTGTGGTATGTGGTATTGATTGCTGGTGGGTGAGTCTCCACGCCCAGCATTACATGTGGTTACCGGGGATCCAACTCAGGACCTTGTGCTTGCGAGGCAGGCACCGGAACCACTGAGCTAACCCTCCGGCCCTATTTTTTTAATTTTTTAGAGACAGGGTCTTGCTTTGTAGTTCAGGCTGGCCCTGAGCTCACTATGTAGCCCAGGCAAGCCTCGAACTCAGCAATCCTCCTGCCTCTGCCTCCTGAGTGCTGGGATTACAGGCATGAGCCACCACGCCTCACACTGTGGTATGTGGTATTGATTGGTGGTGGGTGTGAGTCTCCACGCCCAGCATTGTATATGGTTACCTGGGATCGAACTCAAGGACCTTGCACTTGCAAGGCAGGCGCCAGAACCACTGAGCTAACCCTCCGGCCCTGTATTTTATTTTTAAAGCTAGGTGTCCTTACAAGAACTATAAAACAATTTAACAAATTACTGAAGTCAATGTTTTATTTAGGTAGAAGAATGAACTATAATGGAATGATCAAGTATGTTATACCAAAACAAAGAAATGAACAGAACCCAGCTTGATCATGCAAAACTTAGGGTCATTTAGGAGTCTGAATACTATTTCTTTCAAATCACCATAAAAAAGAAGCCAGCAGTGGTGGCACCTGCCTGTAATCTACAACTTGGGAGGCTGATGTAGGAGGCCCTCTATACTTCTAGGCCCGCTAGGGCTCTACAGTGAACTCCAGGCCAGCCTCAGCTACACAGTGAGACCTTATCTCAAAAAGAGCCATTACCTGTCTCTGTTTTATTTCTTCTTTCTTTAGTTCTAGGAAAGCAGAAGGGATTCCAGCGATGTTTTCTTGGGCACTTAGCAGCAGAGGCCACAGTTCTCCCATAAATTCTCTAGCATTTTTCCCATTCAAAAACCCAGTCAGGTTGATTTGCATCATTTTGGAATCTGGATTCTGCAAAAAGACATGACAGGAAGAAAAACAGGTTACTTTGAAACCAAACAACCAACCTATAATTCATTTAAATTAGTAT
>PVIC010010160.1:42500-44003 GCA_004025085.1 Thryonomys swinderianus
ATGCTTCATCAGGAATGTTATTCTCATCGTTCAGATTATAGTGTTATCTCCAAAACAACCCCAAAATTGTACATCAGTCATGCTATTGCCAGATGTGGTGGCACATGCCTGCAATCCCAGCACTCTGGAGGCTGGGGCAGGAAGATCACCAGAAGTTCAAGAACAGCCTGGGATACACAAAGTTAGATAGACAAAAAACAGATAAAACTGTGCTATAAAAATGCAAAAGTCGCCAGGTGTGGTGGCTCACACCTGTAATCCCAACACTTAGGAGGCAGAGGCAGGAGGACTGCTGAGTTGGAGCCTTGTCTGGGCTACACAGTGAGCTGAGGGCCAGCCTGAACTACAAAGCGAGACCCTGTCTCAAAAAAAAAAAAGTCCCGTGATTGCCTGGCAAGCTCGAGGTCTTGACTTCAGTACCTGGTACCAATCAATCAATCAATCAATCAGTTAATCAATGTGGAAGTCTCATGCAGTAGAATACCTTTTTTTCTAGGCATTCTGCAAATTTCAGCTGCTTCAGTAATTTCTTCTGTTTGTTGCTGAACCGATTATCCTGTTCTGCACTTGTTCCCTGCAGGAAGAGAAACAAAACATCAAAGTTCAAAGTTAACTTCTTACCTTTTATCAGCTGGTGACCTTTATAGTCAAAACAGGGTAAGGCATTTTAGTAAATGGTTAACACTGTAACTAAAGTAAACAGAAACACTATAACAATCATAGATGCAAAATATATACCCTTTTCCCAGTGCAGCTGACATTTTAGAAACTTGGTATTTTAAAATTACAAAATAAATGCTCATCACAAGTTAAGTACAATATAGCAATATGCTACACAACTTCACCATAATCAATGTTCAGTTTGATTTGTAGACTTGCAAAACTTATATGTGCTAGTAGAAATGTAAGGCTTTTCAGTTTAAGAGGGAAACACTGAAATAGTTGTAGTTTCATTTGGAAAGCCCATAGCCAAGTTTCAGATTTACTGTGGCAATATTTATTAACAGGGAGAAAAAGGAGAACTAATACCCAGGGAGCATAATGTTAGTTTGCTACAGTAACATTAAAAGAATTTGAAGGGCCTGAGATTTAGCTTAGTGGTTCCAGCACCTGCCTAGCAAGTACAATGTGCCTGGTTTGATCGGTGGTAAACACACACAACAATGCAAGACATGGTGACTCATGCCCACCAGCAATCAGTATCACATACCACAATGCCACAATGCCAGGCATGGTGGCTGCACTAGGGAGGCAGAGGCAGGAGGACTGCTGAGTTTGAGGCTTGCCTGGACTACATAGTGAGCTCAGGGCCAGCCTGAATTACAAAGTGAAACCTTGACTCAAAAAAAGAATTTGAGCCGGGTGTGGTGGCTCACGCCTGTAATCCCAGCACTTGGGAGGCAGAGACAGGAGGATTGCTGAGTTCAAGGCTTGCCTAAGGCTTGCCTGGGCTACATAGTGAGCTCAGAGCCAGCATGAACTACAAAGAGAGACCCTGTCTCA
>PVIC010010161.1:0-16999 GCA_004025085.1 Thryonomys swinderianus
TAGTGAGCTCAGAGCCAGCCTGAATTACAAAGCGAGACCCTGTCTCAAAAAAAAAAAAAAAAAAAAGTGTTGTCCCATTGACTTTTTCATGTAACAGTTGAAAGTAGGCAATTTAGCAGTGTTCCTCATGCCCACCAAATAGGCCAGTTACATCTCTATTAATTTGTAGCTATCTCCTAATCCACTTTTAATAAGGTGTCATTCATTAATTATATTCCATATATTAACTATGCCTTTTTACTTGTTAAGACCATTTTCCAGAAAAGGAAACTAAAACTCAGAGAGCTGAGCAGAACAAATTAAACATAAGGTTTAACTGACTTCTGTGTCCATCACTAGTTGTGTCATGTTGTACAAGGTATTACTTAACTTTCTATGTCTTATTTTCTTCATATGTTTTGTAAAATCAGGTTCATTACAATAGTATTTAGCTATGAGATTGTGAGATTGAAATGAGAAAACATCTTTAAGGCACTTTAAACAGTGCCTGTCTAGAATTATCAGAAAATGCTAGCTGAACTAGAGTCCAGTAGGGTACTTAAAGTTAGTAAGCTGCAGAAACATAAACTTGTCCCTTTTGATTCAGAACAAGCAGCTCAAAGTAGTCATTCAAGTTTGTAATTTCTGACAGGGCTCTCACTTGGAGGTTTGGTTAATAGATTAACGTAATGGTAACTGAGAGTCACAGATAGTATATGATTATATTATCAGTTATTACATGCACTGTATAGTTAACTCCTTTGACATTTTCTTTAACTGGCTCTTGACTTTCTGATACCATTATGTATTGAAGGCCTTTGGAAAATATTCTCAGTATAGAAATAATTTGTTTTCTATTCAATAGAGAGGTGTGATAAGAATATCTATAGCCAGTTCAGAATCAGTGATGACACAACCATTATATAAACTTTTCTTGGGCTGTTTGGTCTGTATTCTTTTTTTTTTTTTTTTTTTTGAGACAGGGTCTTGCTTTGTAGTTCAGGCTGGCCCTGAGCTCACTATGGTGCCCAGGCAAGCTGCTGTGAACTCAGCAATCCTCCTGTCTCTGCCTTGGTCTGTATTCTTATGGTTATAGTTGTTACTTTGCTATTGTTTTATGTTTAGGGCTACTATTTTTTTGTTTCCTTAATATCAGATTATATTTACAATATGCAATTGTATTTACAACATGTGATTTCATTTTCAGTTTAAAGAACTGCTTAAAAGCTTTTAAAAATGTAAAAACAGTAATTTTTAGCCTGATGACAACTCCTTAGCTTTAACCCTTCAAATAGCTACTATTACTATTACTTCCTTCCTTTCCTCCTTTTATTGCTTATTCTTTTTCCTCTTGTTGCATGTTAATTAAGAAAATACGAACGTTGAAATATGTAAAAGAAAAATACATAAGAGAAAATGTCTTATCTTCCTGCCACAATGTAGTAGTCCTGTACTCTGGAGTGTATGTAGAGATTTTAAAAACATCCCTATAGAAAACGAATGCTGTTATCCTCAGCCCTGCATCTTTATTAGTATCACCTATAATGCTTCAAATGTATATATACATTCTAGGTTATGCTTTGTTTTTTGTGGGGTTTTTTGTTTTGTTTTGTTTTGTTTGTTACTGTTTTTAGTTTTTTTTTTTTTTTTTTGAGACAGGGTCTCACTTTGTAGTTCAGGCTGGCTCTGAGCTCACTATGTAGTCCAGGCAAGCCTTGAACTCAGCAATCCTCCTGTCTCTGCCTCCCGGGTGCTGGGATTACAGGCATGAGCCACCATGCCCGATACTGTGGTGTGTGGTATTGATTGCTAGTGGGCATGAGACTCCACGCCCAGCATTGTATGTGGTTACCGGGATCGAACTCAGGACCTTGCGCTTGTGAGGCAGGCGCTGGAACCACTGAGCTAACGCTCCAGCCCTGTTTTTAGTTTTTTGAGACAGGGTCTCACTTTCTAGTTCAGGCTGGCCTTGAACTCACAGTAATCCTCCTGCCTCTTCCTCCTGCATGCTGGCATTACAGGTGTGAGCCACCACACACGGCATTGTGCTGTGTGGTACCTGGGATTGAACTCATGACTTTGAGCTTGCAAGGCAGACGCCAGAACCACTGAGCCAAATTCCTGGCCCTCTAGGGTATACTTTGGATATAACCAGATTGGGACTTCAGGGTTATGCTAAGAGGGTTTTGTTTTAAAAAACAAAACCAAAGCTCCTTGTGTTAGCCTCTGTCCTTATGACAGAATCCCTGAGAATAACAACATTAAAGAGTAAAGATTTATTTGGTTCATGGTTTGAGAAGTTTTAGTCTGTAGTCAGCAAACTTCATTACTTCTAGGTGTGTGGCAAGGTGAAACATGGTAGAAGGGTATGACAGGAAGGCTGCTCACTTCATGGCAACTAGCATGAGGAGTATACTCGCACGCTTCTTCCTTTTGCTTTTAGTCCATCTGGACTCCAGGGTGTTGGATGGTGCCATCCACGTTTAGTGCAGATCCCTCACTGAGTATGCTGTCTTACATCTGAGTCTTCTCTGGAAACACCTTCACAGATGCACACAGAAGTATGATTTACTAATTTCTAGCTGTTTGTAAATCCAGGCAAGTGACAGTCAAATTAATTGTCACATTCTTCTTTATAAACTTTTAATACCATTCAGAGTTTTTTAAGATAGAAAAATGTATGTTGAAGTATTACAAAAGTTTTAATCTATCTGCTACTCTTTAATTATTCAATTTTATTTTCCTAGCCCTTCCATCCTATGGTGAATCTGGATTGTTCTCGAGATTTCCGGCCGTTTCTTTGTGCACTCTATGCTCCTATTTGTATGGAATATGGACGCGTCACACTTCCCTGTCGTAGGCTGTGTCAGCGGGCCTATAGTGAGTGTTCAAAACTGATGGAGATGTTCGGTGTTCCTTGGCCTGAAGATATGGAATGCAATAGGTATGGAAATTATTTTAATGGATTGTTTTTCATTCTATAGTAAGTTAGAAAACACTTGTTTTTTAAATCTGTTTTTAAAAGCTGTATGTATGTCTCAGAAATAAACTTTTTAAAGAATTAATAATTATATAATGACATTAAATCTATTTTTCTCTCTTTAAAACTTTTTTTTTTTCTGGTCAAAACAGTAACATCACCCGGGCTGGGGATTTAGCTCAGTGGTTCCAGCATCTGCCTCACCAGCAGATCACCAGTACCACATGCCACAATACTGGGTTGGTGGCTCATGCCCATAATCTTAGCACTCAGAAGGCAGAGGCAGGAGGATTTCTGTGAGTTTGAGGCTTGTCTGGGCTACATAGTGAGCTCAGGACCAGCCTTAACTACAAAGTGAGACTCTGTCTCAAAAACAAACAAACAAACAAACAAACAAACAAATAAATAAATAAATAAATGTAATGTCCCTCATGAAAAATTAACAAATACAGAGAAGAAAATACTAATTATTGTGATGGTTTAAACACCCTTGACGTAGATGTGCTAATGACTGAGGCAGTTTGTCATTGTCTTTCCTGTCCTGTATTAATGCACCAGATGCAGAGTGTCAGGTGCATTTCAGGTCACATCTAACATTCAGCATCTCCTAAGGCTGAGGGTTAACTGGATATCCTTATACTTCTGTATAGTGACTATTGTTAGAATAGTGCACTACCTAAGAGAATACCTAGTTGAATATCTATGTGCCTGTATGCCTAGAGCTGTTTAGCTTTCTTCAGTCTTTTTTTTTTTTTTTTTTTTGAGACAGGGTCTCGCTTTGTAGTTCAGGCTGGCCCTGAGCTTACTAGGTAACCCAGACAAGCCTCAAACTCAGTAATCCCCCTGCCTCTATCTCCCATGGGCTGGGATTACAGGTATGAGCCACCATGCCTGGCATTGTGATACGTGGTTACTGGGGATCAAACCAGGGGCCTTGTGCTTGCTAGGCAGGCACCAGAACACTGAACTAAATCTCCAGCCCTTTCTTCAGTCTTAATATTTGGTAATGTTTGCTTTAGACTTTTAAGAAATAAAACACTGCAGGTGTAGTTGCAGGTTCTTTGTTGGTACTCAGCTCAGTCTCATTCTCTTTTTAAACCCCCGAGTTCAGGAAATCATTATGATGAGTTTGTTGTAATCATTTCTCTGTGCAGTTTTATGCTTATTACATGTATGAAGTATGATCGAAGTACACAGTGTTTAATTTTTTAAATTACAGTAAAAGACACATTGCCATTTATCCTTCTTTTACAATGAGTGAAGCTGCCAAGTGCCATCCAGTGGAAGGCAGGCTTGTGAGGACATTACAGTGTGTTCTTCACCTTATTCACAAGCTCTGGCACTATTCAACTTTTGGCTCTTTCCCAAAGTCAAAATGACCATGCAGAGTAAATATTTTGAATCCATTCTGGACATTGAGATGGCAACAACAGCTAACAATGTGAAAAAGAACTTCTAGAACTGCTCCAGAAGGTTGCAAGAATGATAAGAATGTTTGAAGCAAAGGGTATTAAATATTAAACATTGTGTGTCTCTTAATGTCATAAAATTTTTAAAAATTTACACTGTCATTGTAGTTTTTTGACCACACCTTGTATACCTATCTACATACAACATAAGATTTTTTGTTTTTATTTTTGTTTTATATGTGTCTCTGTTATATCTCTATGTCTGGTTTATTCCTTTTAATAGCTAATTAAGACTTAATATCATTTAAGTAATTAAATGATAGTCATTTAGGTTGCTCCTAGGTTTTTGTCTCAAGCAACATTTTTTTTTTTTTTGAGACAGTATCTCGCTTTGTAGTTCAGGCTGGCCCCGAGCTCACTATGTAGCCCAGGCAAGCCTTGAACTCAGCGATCCTCGTGCCTCTGCCTCTTGAGTGCTGGGATTACAGGCTTGAGCCACTACGCCCAACATTGTGGTATGTGGTACTGATTACATGAATTACCCTGCCCAGTAGTGTTGTATGTGGTTACCAGAATGGAACCAGGGACCTTGAGCTTACTAGGCAGGCGCTGGAACCACTGAGCTAAATCTCCGGCCCATAGCATTCATTTTTAATGATTTTTTAATGCTTGTGACATTGATTTTTTTTTTTTTTTTGCTTTTGAGACAGGGTCTCACTTTGTAGTTCAGGCTGGCCCTGAGCTCACTATGTAGCCCAGGCAAGCCGCCACGAACTCAGCAATCCTCCTGTCCCTGCCTCCCGAGTGCTGGGATTACAGGCGTGAGCCACCAGGTCCTGCACTGTGGTATGCGGTGTTGATTGTTGGTGGGCGTGTCTCCATGCCCAGCATTCTATGTGGTTACCGGGGATCGAACTCAGGTCCTTGCGCTTGCGAGGCAGGCGCCAGAACCACTGAGCTAACCCTCCGGCCTGTGACATTGATTTTTAATGCTTGTGACCTGGCAGTTGCTGATGGAAGAATGCTGTGTCCTCATGGGGCAGAAGGGCAAGAGAGCAAGAGGAATGAATTCTGTCTCTGAAGTCTCTTCAGAGTTACAAAGGCATTAATCCATAAGAACTTTGCCTTTGTGACTTAATGATTTCCCTAAAGACCCCACATCTTAATTCTGCTATAGTGGAGATTAAGTTTCAACATACACATTTGAGGGGAGACATTGAGACTATAGCAGTATTAAGGGCATCTCCAATCTCATTTCTTTATTTAGTTTAAACTTTGTGATCTATCACTTAAAATAACTCCTGTTAGTTATTCCAACTCATTAGTATTTCCACTGTACTTTTTCAGACCTTCTAGCCAATTTCTTAGAAGTTAATTATGCTATATACTTAATGTTTCTCTCTCTCTCTCTCTTTTTTTTTTTTCCTGGTATTGGGGATTGAATTTGGGCCCTTGTGCGTCCAAGGTAGGCGCAGTACCACTTGCGCTAAATCCATGGCTATATTTAATGATTCTCAAACTATAGCAATTCTGTTACTTGTGACTGCTTATCTTGGTCAGGATAGTTTGTGTTAATTATTGCAGTCCTTGTGCCAAGTCTACATCGTTTACTTTAATCCCTCTCTCACTTTTATTCCCTTCAACCTTAGCCTGTTCTCCTTTGATGAAAACCATTTAGACCATAGTGTATGACCTACTGTTTCTCAGGCCAGTCCTTCTCAATATTTTTCTTGGAACTTCTTTCTCTTGTTATACTTTATCATCTTTCTTAGAGTTCAGTTCCTATTTTCTTTGTTCTACAGCTTTCCCTGAAGTCTCATCTCATGGATTCTAACTCTTGTTTATATATTAGTGACTCCTAAACCTAAATCTGTAACCATTTTATCTCCCTGCTAAGTTCTAAACCTGCATATCCATCAGTCTTTGGAAATCTTTAGCCTATATTTGTCTCAGATACCTCAGTTTCAGTATGTCCAAAATTGATTTTTTTTTTGCTTGTTTTAATCCTTGGAAGTCACATTCTATTTTTTTCATTAACCTCAACCCCCATATCTACTTATTTATAATTTCTGTTGCTTTTAGCTAACTACTTTCATATCTGTGTCATTCATAGCATAGTTTTAAAAAAATGTTTCATCTAATCTCTTCTGCCACTATTTAAATTCATTCAGCTAAAGTCTGTCTCCACACTGCTTCTAGATATCTTTTTGATTACCTAGGTAGGGATTATATGAATATATTCATTTAGCATTTTTTGGTTCAACAAATAAAATGTCTTTGGTGTGATAGATGTTGAAGATAAGCAGTGAATAAAAGGAAGTCCCTGTTCTAATGGAACTAAAATTCAAATGATAGTGGTAAGTGGAGAAAGGTAATGAGTAGCGGTTAATGTTTGATAGTCATGAATTTTAATAAGAAAGAATAGAGACCAGCAATCGTGATACAATAGCAGGGAGCAGAGGGACTGTTTTCATTGGGTCATGTGGAACGACTTTTTTTTTTTGAGACAGGGTCTCGCTTGGTAGTTCAGGCTGGCTCTGAGCTCACTATGTAGCCCAGGCAAGCCTGGAACTCAGCAGTCCTCCTGCCTCTGCCTCCCAAGTGCTGGGATGACAGGCATGAGCCACTACGCCCCGCACGAAGGACTTTTTTAATAATAGGATTTTGACTGGGACCTGAGTGGAGTGAGACAAAAAAATGATAACAGTCCGAGCATGGTGGCTCACGCCTGTAATCCCAACACTCAGGAGGCAGAGGCAGGAGGATTGCTGAGTTTGAGGTTTGCCTGGGCTACATAGTGAGCTCAGAGCCAGCCTGAACTACAAAGCGAGACCCTGTCTCAAAAAAAAAAAAAATGATAACAGATATCTGAAGAAGAACAGCTTAAGCAGAGGAAATGGCATTGAGCGAAGAGGCTCTGAACCTGGAGTACAGTGTATTTGACAAATTCATAGAACAATAGAAGACATCAGAGGCTAGAGCTGAGTGAGTGAGAGAGAGTGGAAGGAAATAAGAGCTGGTACTGGGGCAGGACGTCCTGAAACTCTTTAGGGGAGTACGGATTTGCCTCAAAATGAGATGAGAAGCCAGAGAGTTTTGAGCAGCAGAGGCATGGTCATGAGTTCAGGAGTGGCCTGTCCAAAGGCTGAGGTGCAGCACAGTGTGCAGCTCTTGTCCAGCATGTGTGAGATCTTGGGTTCAGTCTCCAGTGCAACGATAGTAAGAGCAACAACACAGAGGAGAAAGGTGTACTCTGGTTCTTATGTGGGGACCGAGGTGAATTTAGGGTCTTCCACTCCATTCCAGAAGATAAGGAGATATTTGTGGCTTGGACAAGGTAGAACAGTGGAAAAAATAAGTGGTCAGATTCTGAATTATATTGCTATGTTAGTCATCATGATAAAATTTCCTTAAAAAGGAGAGAAAGGGTTTATTTTGCTCATTATTTCAGAGGTTTCAGTTCAGGGCTGCTTGGCTGCATTGTGTTTGGGCCTGTGCTGAGCTAGAACTCGGGAAGGAGAGCGTGTTGTAGAGCACAGCAGCCCCTCTCTGGGGACGGGGCAGAGGGAGAGAGGGGGCCAGAGACCACGTGCACACTTCAGAGGCAGACCCCTGCCGCGCATGCATATAGCTCTTCCATCATTTAGGCCCACAACTGATATCTGCCAGTCCCTACTGCCTCCCAGCGGGGCCATTAGTTGGGATCAAGCTTTTAGCACAAGGGGAAATTGAAGATCTGAATAAGTAACAATTGTAATGTTGATTGACAAGATTTACCAAGAAGGATTGTGAGTTGTAGATGAGAGACAAAGGACAATTGGAAGAATGGGGATTCCAGCTTATGTCAGTGGGGAAACTAGTGTGGAAGTCAAGCATTTGGTTTTTGATGGGTGAAAGACTGAGTGCCTCTTAGATACCCATGTATATATGTTGAGTTGTTAGTTGGGCATACAACCATACCCACAGGAAGCATTTAGCATAATTTGTTATGACTTAATTTTATATCAGCAGTTCATATTTTTGCAAGACAGATATCTCTCCAACCTCTTCTCTGTCACAGTTCATGCACACTTTATACTCCAGTAATGTAAAACTCACTGTGACTTTTATTGCATTTGTTTCTTAGAATACTGATCAGTATCTACACTACTAATCCTTTGAAATACTGATTCAAAGCCATAGTGAGGGACTCATTCTGTGAAGTCTCTCACAATGGCGTCCCTTGATACATTATTTTCTTTATCATTTTTATCTTACATGGATTATAATCGCCTTACATGGCTATATTTTGTGTTACATTTATTAGTTTGTTTCCTTCTGTGATAAGAGATAAGGATTCCTGGTTTGCTTATTCTTTTTTTAAAATTGATTTTATTGGTACATTTTATATACATGTTATGATCACACTTGACATTGAGCATTTGTACCAGTATATGACCCCAGTTAATTCTCATTTTTTTCTATTTGTTCTTTTTATTGTTAGCCCTGGGATACTATGTGGTTCTAATAAATATTCAAGGGAGAAAACTTATGCAGTTTGGTGTTATATTCCCAAATCCTATGAAGAAAGTGGTTGGTATTAGAAAATAAAATGATTTGGAGATATTAATCAGTTAGTATTATGCATGTATTTGGCAAATGTAACATCTGTGATAGTTTCTGGGAAGCTATTTGATGCATGTAAAAGAATAACTAGTTAATGGGAATGTAAGGTCTTAGAAATTGATATTGGCAAGAAAATTGAAGGGAATTCATGAGAATGATGGCCTTATATGAATGTGTCTGCAACAAAACTTTGTTTTCTTTGTCTTGAGACTATTACACTTTCTAAAGTCTGTAGTGCATTCACCTTTGGAAGCTTGTTCATACAGATTCTTAATTTTTTTTTTTTTTTGAGACAGGGTCTCGCTTTGTAGTTCAGGCTGGCCCTGAGCTCACTATGTAGCCCAGGCAAGCCGCGAACTCAGCAATCCTCCTGCCTCTGCCTCCTGAGTGCTGGGATTACAGGCGTGAGCCACCATGCCCAGCACTGTGGTATGTGATGTTGATTGCTGGTGGGCGTTAGTCACCATGCCCAGCATTGTATGTGGTTACTGGGGATTGAACTCAGCACCTTGCACCTGCAAGGCAGGTGCTGGAAACCACTGAGCTAACCCTCCGGCCAGATTCTTAATTTTTTTTCCAATGCAGAGGAAGTAAATATTAAAGAAAATACAAAAATACTCTGTGAAAAAGTAAAACAAAATTTAATAGCAAAATAGAGAGTAACAATGTTTAATATACTATGTATCATAATTTAAAAACCAGGAGTACAAGTCATTAACAAAAAAGATTCTGTCTTACCAAGAAGAAACAAACAGAAGAAACTAGAAATGAAACAAGTTAGAATTTATCTTAAAATATTTTTGAGGGTCTGGGATTTAGTTCAGTGGTTCCAGCATCTCCCTGGCAAGTGCAAGTCCCGAGTTGGATCCCTGGTAACCATATACCACAATGCCAGGCATGGTGATTCATGTCTGTAATCCCAACAATCAATACCACACACCACAGTGCCGGGCATGGTGGCTTACACCTGTAATCCCAACCCTCCAGAGGCAGAGGCAGGAGGATTGCTGAGTTTGAAGCTTGCCTGGGCTACATAGTGAGCTCAGGACCAGCCTGAACTATAAAAGCAAGAATTTGTTTCCAAAAAAAAAAAAAAATTGAAACAGCAGATTGGACTATGTATGTAGGTAGTTATTTGAACTTCTCCCTACTTTGTATTTATCTATCTTCTATTTTTGAGTGTTCTCTCTCCTTCCCTCCTTTCCTCTATGTATATTTTAAATTTATATATATATATATATAGAGAGAGAGAGAGAGAGTGAGAGAGAGAGTTTCTTATATAAGAGGAAGATAAACTTGAGGCATTCATAGGCAACTGGATGCAATTTGAGAATATAATGTTGAGTGAAATAAATGAGACTCACAGGCCTAAAACAAAGTTTTTTGTTTTGTTTTGTTTGTTTGTTTGGGATTTTTTACAGTACTAGGGATTGAACTCAGGGCCTTATTTTTGTTTTTCTTGTTGTTCTTTTTTTTTTTTGGCAGCACCAGGGATTGAACTTGGGCCCCACAAGCCTAAAACAGATTTCTGAGCCCCAGCCACAAGCATTCTGAAATATGATCTGTGGTGTTGGGACTAACAGTTTGGGTTTTTTAAGTATCATTGAATGTTTCTTAGGTACTACAAAGTTTGAAAATAACTACTAAAGAATCCAGTGAGGTGGAGAGGAGCCAGAGGTAGTAGGAAAGAACTAGATGACATCAGACACCTGTCAAGCACTTTATTTATGAGTTTTAAGTAGGAATTTTTTTTTTTTTTTGAGACGGGGTCTTGCTTTGTAGTTCAGGCCCTGAGCTAACTATGTAGCCCAGGCAAGCTTTGAACTCAGCAATCCTCCTGTCTCTGCCTCCTGAGTGCTGGGATGACAGGTTTGAGCCACCACACCCGGCACTGTGGTATGTGGTATTGATTGCTGGAGGGCGTGAATCACCATGCCCAGCATTGTATGTGGTTACCGGAATCAAACTCTGGACCTTGCACTTGTGAGGCAGGCACCAGAACCACTGAGCTAAATCTCCAGCCCCAAGTAGGAAAATTTTATTGAGAAAGAAAGCTTCTGCCTAAGAGAGGCAGAAGGGGGAAACCCAGAAAGGGGGGTAACCCCCTCTCAAGCAGTTTAACTAGTCAGTAGGCTGAGCAGAGAAGTGCATATGAAATGAGAAGATCTGAAAGCTGAGCCACTTGTAAGGATAGTTAATGCTCATGGGACTCGCAGCCCCTTGGCCACTTAGGGAAGGTTTTGACTCATGCTTCAACTTTCACCTGGTGTTATGCACATTGTATAATTACACCCACATATTTTTATATTTATGTTATTTAAATTATACTTCTAAACTGTGTCCTAAATAAATACCATATGTATATGGTTTATAATTGATGACCATATTTGATTCTTTTAAAAAAGAATGCTAGTTTTGAAGGTATGTTTTGGCAAGCTGTGTGAAATCTGGCTGTATGGTCTACAAAGAAGGTATCATCACTATTTCTTATGGAATTGCCCTTGGCAGTTTAGGAATAAATAAGGTTATGAGTGTTAAATTTCAAAATCCAAATTGTTAGGTGGCAGATTTCCCTGTAAGTAAAAATGGTTCTCATCTTGTGTTTTTAGGTTTCCAGATTGTGATGAGCCGTATCCTCGACTCGTGGACCTGAATTCAGTTGGAGATCCAACTGAAGGAGCCCCAGTGGCAGTACAGAGGGACTATGGTTTTTGGTGTCCTCGAGAGCTGAAAATTGATCCTGATCTTGGTTACTCTTTTTTGCACGTGCGTGATTGTTCACCTCCTTGTCCAAATATGTACTTTAGGAGAGAAGAACTATCATTCGCTCGCTATTTCATAGGATTGATTTCGATCATTTGCCTCTCTGCCACATTGTTTACTTTTTTAACTTTTTTGATTGATGTCACAAGATTCCGTTATCCTGAAAGGCCTATTATATTTTATGCAGTTTGCTACATGATGGTATCATTAATTTTCTTCATTGGGTTTTTGCTTGAGGACCGAGTAGCCTGCAATGCCTCTAGCCCTGCACAGTATAAGGCTTCTACCGTGACGCAAGGATCTCATAATAAAGCCTGCACCATGCTTTTTATGGTGCTCTATTTTTTCACAATGGCTGGCAGTGTATGGTGGGTGATTCTTACCATCACGTGGTTTTTAGCAGCTGTGCCCAAGTGGGGTAGCGAAGCCATTGAGAAGAAAGCATTGCTGTTTCACGCCAGTGCATGGGGCATTCCTGGAACGCTGACTATCATCCTTTTAGCGATGAATAAAATTGAAGGTGACAATATTAGTGGCGTGTGTTTTGTTGGCCTCTACGATGTTGATGCATTGAGATACTTTGTTTTGGCCCCTCTCTGCCTCTATGTGGTAGTTGGAATTTCTCTCCTCTTAGCCGGCATTATATCCCTAAATCGAGTTCGAATTGAGATTCCATTAGAAAAGGAAAACCAAGATAAATTAGTGAAGTTTATGATCCGGATCGGTGTTTTCAGCATTCTCTATCTCGTACCACTTTTGGTTGTAATTGGATGCTACTTTTATGAGCAAGCTTACCGTGGCATCTGGGAAACCACGTGGATACAGGAGCGCTGCCGAGAATACCACATTCCATGTCCGTATCAGGTAAGGGAAACCTTGTTATAAACTTCACAGTGTGTGATGGTGAAAAGAAGGCGTATTACTACCTGTAACCCTTCGACTTGTACATATGATTTTAAGGCAAAGACAGCAAACCTAGTAAGTGTAATATACTTGTTTCTACAGGTTCCTTCATTTTGAAAGATGCTTTACATGTAGAGCTTTGCTTTCAAGCATTCTGTTTTTGTTATCATAAAACATAACAGTTCTTAATGATTGTTTAGAAATCCAAGTTTGTAGGGGAGAAATTTTGTACCATCACTGATTAAAAAAAAAGAACTGTGTTTTGTAGAAATTTTACTGATGTTCTCATAGGAATTAATTTTTAACAGTTTTGCAAAAATAGCAGGGTAGTTATGCAAATTTAGTCATGGTTTTTCTTGTTTACATTTGAATTTTTGTGATGTACTTTGGATTTTAAAGAGTTCAGAACCTCTAGTAGTCATAGAATTATATAGAATTTTAGTTCTAGAAAGAACTTTACAGATCATTTATTTGGATTCTCTAATTTAAAGTTCTTAAATATTCATCTCCTTTGAAGCTTAGAAATGCTAAGTGGCTTGCTATGCTTAGTGAAAGACCAGCTGGCATTTAGTCCTACAAGAGGCTGTTAGTCAAGGGAAATAGCTTAGAGGGATTGGTGCTATGTATTTCTCCTATCTTAAATCCTTTTCTAGAGCCTGTACCTCTAGCTGTTACCCTCTCTTTCCTTTTAAAACAAGTTTCTTCAGAGTATTCTAACTAGATTTCCCATTCAACATGCTCCATTTCCTATTCTGAAAGTGTTCCAAACACCTTTCCATCCCCTCAATCCTTATGTTTTTCTAATACCTCTTGAATACTTTAATAAAGTACTTACATATTATAGATAAGTTTTGTTCACTTGTCTTTTCCTCTTACTAGACTGTAAACTCTTTGTAAACAAGAACTTCTTTTTAATTTTTGAATGCTTGTTCTGTAGGTTAGTAAATTATAGCAGTGAGAATGTGGGTTTTTGTTGTTGCTTTGTTTTCTTTTGAGAATGTGGTTTTATAGATTGAGAAGAGATATTTTAAAGAAATGGTAACCTTAGTACATGGAATATAGAGTTAACACATGGTCACTGCTCATTCAGACTGAAAATGCTTATTTTCTCTTGCTTTGTGGTATAAATAGTACTGTACAAATGATATTTTTTTGTAGTTTTTTTTAAAAAAGCCAACTCAAAATTAAACCAGGTAAAAATGAATAATTGAAGTTCTATTAAATTTCTTGCCACAGTTGCTTACTGAAAACTCTTGGTGAGTTTTGGACCTTGAGGTAAGTAACTGAATATTGTCTTGACTAGAGAAAGATGACTGGATTATGTCAAATCCTTCCCCATAAATGTTATCTAGAAATACATATCTTAAGGATGTTGAAGAAATATTGTTTAACTGTGAAGTAATCTTTAAAATTATCAGACCTCAAATACTTTAAGTAATAAATTAGAGTCAATGCATTGTTGCTCCTTTCAAGATGTTCTGAGAATTTGCATCTTTAAGAACTAGTTTGAGCTAAACAGAGGTATGTGTGTATCATGCTTTTCCTTATAGCCACCTAAGTTAAAAGCATTTCCATAAAATATTTTAACATAATAAAAGGGAATGACTTAACACAGGTACTGAGCTGTAAACTTTGGAGCAAGGATCCTAACTTCATATCTTACTTTAATCATCTACTAGTTTTATAAATTTGGATTAACTTCACTTTTCTGTTCTCTGTTCTTCATCTGTAAAATGTAAATAGTAACAGAACCTGCCTCTTGGATTGTTCTTAGGGTTAAGTATACACGAACTCTTAGAAATGTGCCTACAATGTAATAGGCACTCAAATATTAGCTCTATTCTTGCTGTTTTTCTTGTACTATTACTGTTTTAGTTATTTATACATATATTTTAATATTATTTTAAGAGCCACCCAGTACCAAGCTTTAACAAATGGAGTATTTGGTTCGGACCTAAGAAAACAAACAAACAAACATAAAGTTTATCATGGTGACACACCCTTCTAATCCCAACTGCACAGGAGGTCGAGGAAGGAAAATCACAAATTCAAGGAAGACCTGAGAAAATTAGCAAGACCCTGTCTCAAAATTTCATGAAAGGGCTGGATGTAGCTTAGTGGCTGAATGCTTGCCTAATTTGCAGGAGGCCCCCAGGTTTGAGTCTCAGTACTACCTAAAAAAGGAAAAATATAAGTACAGATTTAGTCTATATACCAATATATATACAGCTATAAAAAATACTCTTTTTTTTGAGATAAAGTCTCACAATGTTGACCAAGCTATCTTCAGACTTGCAATCTGCCTATCTCAGCCTCCTTAGTAATTGGGATTATAGACATCCACCACTGTGACTGCCCTAAAATACTGTTGTACATTGCTTATAAATGATAAATGGTATGTGTGTTTCTTCAACTTGATTTAACATTTGTTTTTGAGATGTATTGCTGTTAATACTACAGCTGTAGTTCATTTTTGAAATGTGTTTCCTTTTAAGTAAGTTTATATTTCAAATATATAAAAGTATAGAAAATAACAATCATGTACTCACAGCCTAACCATCCTGAAGCCTTAACATGGGGTCACATAGGTCTACAGCTGTTGGTAGACAGAGCTGATGCTTCCTTTGTTCCCTTCCGTGTTCCAGTCCCCTCCCCGTTCCATCCTCAGAGGTGACCCCTTATAAATATGGTATTTATCATTCTCCCAACTATTTTATACTATGACTGAATTTTTTTTTTTGAGACAGGGTCTCACTTTGTAGTTCAGGCTGACCCTGAGCTCACTATATAGCCCAGGCAAGCCTCGAACTCAGCAATCCTCCTGTCTCTGCCTCCCAAGTGCTGGAATTACAGGCGTGAGCCACCACGCCCAGCACTATAGTATGTGGTATTGATTACCAATGGGCGTGAGTCTCCATGCCCAGCGTTGTATATGGTCACCGGGGATTGAACTCAGGACCTTGCACTTGCAAGGCAGGCGCCAGAACCACTGAGCTAACCCTCTGGCCCTATGACTGAGTATTTTTGTATCCATAATTTGCAGTGTTGGAAATTTTTTAAATGTGTATATAAGTGTCATTCTATATCTTGCTTTCTTCACTCAGTTTTGTTTTTGAGATTACACATGTTGATCTCTATACTGCTGATTTGTTTATTTTAGCTGGAGTGGTATGCTATTGTGTAAAAGTGTTTCATTTTTATTAACTTTTTCATCTGTATATATAGTTTCTAATTTTTAGGATATTTTTTAGTGAATATCCTGATAATATTTGTCATCCATGCATATAAATTTCCATGAGTTGTTTACCAGAAGTGGAATTACTCCAATGTAAGAAGCATCTTCAACTAAAGTAATAGTTTAATTTATAGTCACACCAGAAATGAGTTGTCCTTTTCCTCACCATCTTGGTATTCTCCGACTTTAGTTTTTGACAACTTTTTTTATTTTTTTTATTTTTTTGAGACAGGGTCTCGCTTTGTAATTCAGGCTGGCTCTGAGCTCACTATGTAGCCCAGGCAAGCCTCGAACTGAGCCATCCTCCTGTCTCTGCCTCCCGAGTGCTGGGATTACAGGCGTGAGCCACCACGCCCAGCACTGTGGTATGTGTTATTGATTGCTGGTGGGTGTGAGTCTCCATGCCCAGCATTGTATGTGGTTACCAGGGATTGAACTCAGGACCTTGCACTGGCGAGGTAGGCGCTGGAACCACTGAGCTAACCCTCCGGCCCTTTGATAACTTTTAAAATGGCTTCTCAGCTCTTTAGATCACTGAGAATGTTTTCATATGTTCATTGACCCTTTGGGTTTCTCTGTGACTTGCCTATATGTCAGCTCTGCCCATTGCTCTGTTATTTGCTCTTTGCTGTTATTATTGACATATTCTTAGTATTTATTTGTGTTGAAGATAATTTTCTCTTAGTCTCTCACTTATATTTAAACTTTGTGCTTTTTTTTTTTTTTTTTTGCTTTTTGAGACAGGGTCTCGCTTTGTAGTTCAGGCTGGCCCTGAGCTCACTATGGTGCCCAGGCAAGCCGCTGCGAACTCAGCAATCCTCCTGTCTCTGCCTCCCGAGTGCTGGGATTACAGGCGTGAGCCACCACGTCCGGTATTGTGGTATGCGGTGTTGATCGTTGGTGGGCGTGCCTCCACGCCCAGCATTGTATATGGTTACCGGGGATCGAACTCAGGACCCTGCGCTTGCGAGGCAGGCGCCGGAACCACTGAGCTAACCCTCCAGCCCTGTGCTTTCTTTTGTTTTAACAACTGTTTCATGCTTTTAGAATCATAAAAGTTATTTGCCATATTTTTTTCTAGCAGTTTTTATAATTTACTTTTTGACTCATATTTGTAATCCTTTG
>PVIC010010161.1:17099-44118 GCA_004025085.1 Thryonomys swinderianus
GCTTTTTGGAGACAGGGTCTTGCTTTGTAGTTCAGGCTGGCCCTGAGCTCACTATGGTGCCCAGGCAAGCCGCCGCGAACTCAGCAATCCTCCCGTCTCTGCCTCCCGAGTGCTGGGATTACAGGCGTGAGCCACCACGCCCAGCATTATATGTGGTAACCAGGGATCGAACTCAGGTCCTTACGCTTGCGAGGCAGGCACCGGAACCACTGAGCTAACCCTCCGGCCCTCAAAACTATTTTACTCACTGTTGGCACTTTGCTCTTCTATGTGAATTTTAGAATCAATTTTCTATGAAAAATACTCAGGATTTTAATTGAAATTGTTTATGATATAAAAATGAATTTGGGAGAAATTGCCATCTTTTCAATACTAGAGTTTTAATATCTTTATGTTTGTTTTTCTTCATTTGCCCCTAGATACCTTATGGTTTTTGTTATAATTGTGAGATCTTATCTCTATTGCATTTTAAATTGGTTATTGCTAGTGTACAAGAATGCCACTAGTGGATTTAGTATCTCAGTCTTTGAACATCCTTGCAAAACTCTTTTATTAGTTGTAATTATGTATGGATTCTTTTAGGTACTCCTTGTGGAAATCTCTTTGTCTGAAAATAAGGAGAGTTCTCTCTTGTTGACTTTGTCATTCTTATGTTTTATATAAGAGAACTGTCTGCTCTTTCAAAAGGTTGGGCCATCTTCCTGTAAAAGTCAGCCCTAGTATTTTTTTTTTTTTTTTTTTTTGAGACAGGGCCTCGCTTTGTAGTTCAGGCTGGCCCTGAGCTCATTATGTGGCCCAGGCAAGCCTGGAACTCAGCAATCCTCCTGTCTCTGCCTCCCAAGTGCTGGGATTACAGGCGTGAGCCACCATGCCCGGCCAGCCCTAGTATTTTTGAAGTAAAGATACAAAAGAAGTTGTGGAAGATGACGAGGTTTTAAGATTTTATTTCAGGGCCAGAGATTTAGCTCAATGGTTCCAGTGCCTGCCTGGCAAATGCAAGGTCCTGAGTTTGATCCCGGTAACCACATACAACAGTGCTGGGCATGGTGGCTCATGCCCACCAGCAATCAGTACCACATACTACAGTGCCAGGTGTGGTGGCTCATGCCTGTAATCCCAGCACTCGGGAGGCAGAGACAGGAGGATTGCTGAGTTCCAGGCTTGCCTGGGCTACATAATGAGCTCAGGGCCAGTCTGAACTACAAAGCGAGACCCTGTCTCAAAAAAAAAAAAAAAAAAAAAAAAGATTTTATTTCAATTTCTCTAATAGTATTTTTTTTTCTTTTACTCAAGTTAGAGACTCTCTGGCCTTTTTTCCTACATAAAAAGATTTTCCCAAACTTGATGAAGGGACATTTTTCACTGTACCACCTTATAGTTTCTAACTGTAAAAATGGTTACAAGCATTTTATTGTGACTTACTACCTTCTAAAGCATTTGAAGTTGAAGTAAAGTGGCTTATAGAGCTTGTTAACTGATGTGTAGCAAACTATAGCCCACCCATACTGTAGCTCACTGGTGAACTATAGGACCAACCATTTATTTCTTTCTATTGTATGTAGTCTTGTATGTTTGTATATGCATATGTAAATATGTATCATAAAATTTGACATTTAACCATTTTTAAATGTACAGTTCTGAGTAAATACTTTTGCATTGTGAAATCATTGCCATGGTCTATCTCCAGACACTTTCTCATCTTCCCATACTGATTGTACCCAGTAAGCCCTAGTTCCTCTGTTCCTCCTCCCTAACAACCCCTGGCAGCCATGTGTGTCCTCAGGCATTTGATTACTAGGCATCTCAGATCCATGGAATTATACAGTATTTGTTCTGCTTTCTGAATTTTAAATATTTAATACTAGAATGTTAATATCAGCTTCGCTACAGAGTTTTATTTTAGAGGGATCATATAGACTTGGGAATCATCATTGACCAATCATGGAAGAGTCTCCTCAGATGACTTAGAGGAAATAATAGTGCATATATTTGATTAAAAATGGTTAAGTTGCTTTATAGTCATCTCATATTACTAAAGATTTTAAACATCTGTAAAATCAATTTATGGAAGTCTTGTTGCATCATCTCTAAATACTGATTTGGTTTAAAGCAAATAGCATGTATATAATTTGAAGAAAAATAGGCTGGTTATAAAATATTTTTAAATGAATACTCTTGCTAAAGACAGTTTCACTTCCTAAATTTTATGATAGCTGTCATTGGAAAAGTGCTCATTTTTAATGTGTACTAAATAATATTTCAAAATAATATTTAGTGCTTAAATTCAGATTAAATATCGAACCTGGCTTGTGCAATAGAGTGATGTTTAATTTTACAGGTTAAAAGCAATGAAGTTTATTCCTAGAAATTTTAATAATACTTTGGGGTTTTTGTTTGCTTGTTTCTTGTTTTTTTGTTTTGTTTTGTTTTGGTTTTCTTCAGTACTAGACATTAAACTCAGGGCCTTCACATTGGGCTACACCCATAACCTTTTTTATAACTTTATTTTGAGATGGGGTCATGCTAAGTTGCCAGGTTGGGCTCAAACTGGCCTCCTTTCTCAGCCCCTTAGGATGGGATTATAAACCTCCACTACCACACCCGACTCATGTATTTTAATTTTTTAAATTGATTTTATTGGTACATTTTATATATGCATTATGATTACAGTCAACATTAAAAATTTGTACCAGTGCATGGCACATCTTTTTTTTTTTTTTTTTTTGAGACGGGTTCTTGCTTTGTAGTTCAGGCCCTGAGCTTACTATGTAGCCTAGGCAAGCCTGAAGCTCAGCCATCCTCCTGCCTCTGCCTCTCAAGTGCTGGGATTACAGGTGTGAGCCACCACACCCAGCACTGTGTTGTGTGGTACTGCTGGCGGGTGGATGTGAGTCACCATGCCGAGTATTGTGGAATGTGGTTACTGGATATCAAACTCAGGATTTTGTGCTTGCCAGGCAGACACCAGAACCACTGAGCTAAATCCCTGGCTCTCAGTATTAACATTTGATATTAAACTATATAATTCTTGAGATTTAAAAAAAGTATCATTCCTGATTCTATAGTGGAATCTTTTTCAAAATTTAAACATTGATTTTCAAAGTTACAAAGTATCCCTTTGTTTTTCTAATCTTTTAGCCAGCTAATCTAGTGCTTTATATCTCAAGGAATTTTGACACTAGAACTTTTGTTTCATTAATAGAAATAAGTTACCATAGTAAAAGCAACTTAGCTGAGTCTATCAGATTCACATTAGAGCCATTTGTAGATTTCTAAAAATTATTTTTCAAGAAAAACAAACATTCTTCCAGCCACATAAGGCAACCCATCTGTTGTTTATCTAATCATGATTCAAAAAAATAGCAGAATAACATTGTCTAATTTGTTATAATTTGACCTGTATTTATTTATTTATTTATTTTGAGATGGGTTCTTGCTTTGTAGTTCAGGCCCTGAGCTTACTGTGTAGCCCAGGCAAGCCTTGAACTCAGCAATCCTCCTGTCTCTGCCTCCCGAGTGCTGGGATGACAGGTGTGAGCCACCACTCCCAGCACTGTAATTTGACCTTTATTTTTCTGATGAGTATTTCCCTTTACCAGCCAGTTCCAAAAGGAGTCAGCACTACTTATAAAAGGACCAGAGAAATAGGTATATTTTATGCTTCCATCATTAAAGGCAGCAAGTAATTCTTCTATGTAAATACACTAGCACACTAACTTCATTTTTATTTTTGACTACTAATTTTTTTCCCACTACTGAAGATTATAACTAGGGCCTTCACACTGAGTTGCATCCCTACCCTTTTTTATTTTTTGGACAGGGTCTTACTAAATCTCTGTATTTTTCCCATCATGGTACAGAGTGCTTCACACTTACTTCAAGGGGAGAGATTTAAGTTGATCTTGGTTTCAGTCAGTCCATGGCTGACCAGTTCCAAGGCAGAAGGGTGTGGCTGAGCATAGATACTTAGTTCATGGTGGCTGGGAAGGAGAGTAGTGGATAGTACCAAATAGGCAGGACCGCAACCAAATATAGTCCTCAAGGTCACACCTGCATGACCCACCCGGATGCACCTAGGAATGTGCTTTCCTGATCCCTGGGCAGTTGCTAAGGTACCTAGGCTGGGCTTGAACTTGGAATCTTTCTGCCTCTGCATCTCAAGGCTGTGATTATAGGCATCCACCACTATGCTCAGTTTGGTTCTTAATCTTTAAAATGGTAAACATCCTGTCTAAAACAGGCCAAATTAATTTCTCCACAGAATTATCATAGAAAAATGAAAGATCTCTGAAATAATATCCTTGTTTTATACAAAAAAATTATACAGAAATAGAATTTTATAGGGCCGGAGATTTAGCTCAGAGGTTCTGGCACTTGCCTCGCAAGCGCAAGGTCCTGAGTTCTATCCTGGTAACCACATACAACAGTGCTGGGTGTGGTGACTCAGCCCACCAGCAGTCAACCAGCAATCAGCACCACATACCACAGTGCCTGGCGTGGTGACTCATGCCTGTAATCCCAGCACTTGGGAGGCAGAGAAAGGAGGATTGCTGAGTTCGTGGCGGCTTGCCTGGGCTACATAGTGAGCTCAGGGCTAGCCTGAACTACAAAGCAAGACCCTGTCTCAAAAAAAAAAAAATAGAATTTTATAGGCATTCATGAAAACCATAACACTGTTTTATAAGACTGAAAAATAAGGTCAAATGGCACTATTGGAGAAATACATTTAAACATAAAAGTTGTTACTATTCTAGCTTCTATTAAATAGAATTGCCTAAACTGTGTGTTCAGTTTGTCTTAACTGCAGTATACCTAGCACACAAAAGGCTTTATATTTTTAGGGAAAAATTCATTATATTTGGCATGATCTGCAGCAGGGGACAGCAGATGTTCTGTAAAGGATCACATAGTAAGCATTTTAGGCTTTGCAGATCATATGGCTTTTGTTCCAAGTGTACTACTCTGTCGCTGTACTGTAAAAGTCAGTGTAAACAATAAGTTAAACAAAGGAAGTGTTCCAATAAATAAAGCTTTATTTACAGACCAAGCATTGGAAAGTTTTGAACTCCATGCTATTGTTTATCAGCCCCTGATCTACAGTATCAAGCATTATTCTAAATCACTTTTGATAATTCTTTTCATAATAGTGGTTGATGACTTACAGCATTTTTTTGTCTCATAAATTGTCACTGTTGTCGTTACTGTTTTGCAATCATCATTTTATTCTATATTTTATTATATTAAAAGAATCAATCTAGTACTGTTACATCACTGTAATGATAAAACTTCTAGTGCACCACTTTAACAGACATATCACTAAAATATATTTCCTGTACTCTTTAAGGACATTCAGCATACCAGTTTAAAGTAGTAATTTCCATAACACCACTTAGTAAGTTTGATTTTACTTTTACTTAAATTTAGAAATTGGGAAGGGAAGTCTGAAACATAGTTTATCCAGTCATACAGTCACTGATATAGCTGGGGTATGGACTGCCTGGTTCCAAAGCCTGCAGTTATAGTACATTTTACACCTCTTATTCTACAAAAATACTGAGATGCCTATTTGGAGAAACATGTTCTGATTTTGGTTGTAGCTCTGGCTAGGTTTTTTTTTTGTTTTAAGGATAGTTTATAATTTCCTCAGTTCTAAACCTTTAGATTAGATTAATCTCTAAAGGTCTTCTCAATTCTAATTTGAATGAATCTAGAAACTGCTTTCCCACAAGTCAAAACTTATGTTTCTCTTCCTTTGTAAAACTTTCATTAATACAAAGCCATTGTCTATCTACTACTCAGGGATATTGGTGTTTGTTGGGAACTGAAGAATGAATAAAGTACAGCCTCTGCCTTGAAGAAGTTTATAGCTAGGAAGAAATAAATATGAGAATTACTGATTCTGTGACTAAAATATAATTATTTGTTAATTTTGTTTTTTCTTCTTGCAAAAAATATGGTGATACTTATTGAAGACCATTTAAAAGTATTGATCTTACCCTATAGCTAAAAATGCAGTTGTTTAGTAAGTACTATTCAAAAATTAAAACAGGGCCAGAGATTTATCTCAGTGGTTCTGGTGCTGCCTGGCAAGTGAAAGGTCCCTAGTTTGATCCTGGGTAACCACACACAGCAGTACCAGGTGTGGTGACTCGTGCCCACCAGCAGTCAGTACCACATACCACAACGCTGGGCATGGTAGCTCATGCCTGTAATCCCAGCACTCAGGAGGCAGAGGTAGGAGGATTGCTGAGTTCAAGGCTTACCTGGGCTACATAGTGAGCTCAGGGCCAGCCTGAACTACAAAGTAAGACCCTATCTTTAAACAAACAAACAAACAAAAAACACAGTACATTTACTTTTCTAGCACTCCTAATAAAAATTCTGAGCCAAGTTAAAATGTCTTTCTATATGCTGATTAGGAAAAACTTATATCTGGTATTAAAGTTTGGATGTAACCAGCTAGGAAGGTGGCACATACCTATAGTCCCAGTCTCTGGCAAACTGAAGTAGGAGGATTTTGAGTTTGAGCCCATCTTCCACAAGTTAGCAAGGCTTTGCCCCAAACTATAACAGAAAAGGGGCAGGTTGTAAGCAGGTTGGAATGTAGCTCAAGGTGAAGAGGATTGGTTGAATCTGTAGTACTACCAGTTCCCTAAAACAAAAGTAACGAAATAGCTACTTTCACAGTTTTTCAGACAAAATGTTTCATTATCTTTACTTTAAAATAAAATATAGCATTTTAACCATAGAGGAAATTATGGGGAAAAAATAAATGCTGTCCTAAAAATACCACCCAGTACAGCAATCTGGATGCAAATACACATTCTTCTGTGTACATTACAGGCATGTTTTGCATGCCTGGTGGAAAGAGAATGATAGCTGCAGATCTGAAACTCCAGGGCTTGACTAGTAGCTTACATGTTATTGATTGATTGATTGATTGATTGATTGATTGATTGATTGATTGCAGTACTGCAGATCGCACTTGGTCCCTTGTGTGTTCAAGATTGTGCGGTACCACTTGAACTAAATCTCCAGCCCTACATGTTATTTATTTGAGAGGATTGTTTGTCTGTCTAGGAAGGTTGCTCTTACCCCTTAAAAGGCAAAGGCCAAGTGGCTTGCTTTATGAAGTTTTGTCTTCCATCTGCTTTTGGTCTTTGCCCTGCTCTGAAGCTTACATACACTTGCACTGTAATTGGATAGAGAAAGTGAATGAAAATCTGGAAATGTAAAGCTTTTTTTCCTAAAGCCTACAGTAGAGCTTTCACAAGCTTTCTTCTGTATGCCTCCTTTTTCCCAGTCCCTACTCCAAATTCTAATAGTCCTTCCAGCAGAAAGCACACATTAATAAAGGGAGAAGCAAAAGTTATTAAAGTTTTCTCCTAGTTCTTTACATTTCTTTTTCTCCTCCCACAAAATGTCCATCTATTGGTGCACTGGTTTATTCATCATTTTGAGAACTCAGTTTTGGTCTTTACTCTATCAGAACATCTTATTGCTAGAAGTAAAAGTGAGAGGTAAGACACAGAGATCAGAGAGTGTTGTCAACAAATACCAGCTATCCTCAAAATAACTGACTTTTCAGGTTAGTTGGCTTGCTGATTTATATTTTTTAGCCCTCTATAAAATAAACTGACAACAAATGCAAGCAGATGCTTAGTCTAGGTGGCTGATTTCTGGAAAAATATGCAGACTTTTCTTCCCTGCTAGTAAAATTCATGTATTCATGGTTGTATATATTTTAAGAGCAGCTTGTGACAATATATCAGCAAAATATAGAACCTAATTAATATTGAGTACAAAAAATATATGTTGGAAATGAAAGCAGTGTTTTCCTGAAAAGTAAATTGATCACTTTAGAAATACCTGATAAAGACAAATTGTTTAGAAAAAAAGATTATTGGTGAAGCTGATATGAACAAGATAACTGGGTGTGGTGCTACACATGTGTAATAACAGCTACTTGGGAGGCTGAGGCATAAGCATTGCAAATTCAAAGCCAGCCTACCCAGCTTAGTGAGATCTTCTGTATTTCAAAACAAAATTAAAAAGGGATGGTTGTGTAGCTCAGTGTTAGATCACAAGGCCTCAGTATTGAGGGTGTTATTGTGTTCAAAGAATTATAAAAATCTTAGATTTTGCATATAGATTGCTTTAGATATATTTGAGTATTCTTAACTAACGTTATCAAACTTGAAATCAGGGATCATAAATAAGTATGTAGGATATGAGAATAAACTGGAGTACTAGCTACGAGATGCTACTCTTTGTTTCCTGAATGTCTACCAAAGGCTCTGTGGTAATGGCTTGTTTGCCAGCCTGTGGCATTGTTGAGAAATGGTAGAAGCTTTAATGGAAGAAAATTAGGTCATTAGAGGTGTGCCACTCATTGGAAGGTATATTCAGACCCTGGTTTGTGTGGGTGTGTGTCTCTGTGTTGTATCTGTCTCTGACTCTCTCCTTTTCTCTCTTTTCTTCTCCCATTCTCTTCTGTTCTTCCTTCCCTGTCACCCCTGTCCCTCTTTCCCCGTAACCATATACAATGCTGGGCATGGAGACTCACGCCCACTAGCAATCAATACCACATACCACAGTGCTGGGCATGGTGGCTCACACCTGTAATCCCAGCATTTGGGAGGCAGAGACAGGAGGATTGCTGAGTTCGAGGCTTGCCTGGGCTTCATAGTGAGCTCAGGGCCAGCCCAAACTACAAAGGGAGACCCTGTCTCAAAAAGAAAAAGTCTCTTTTGCACACATTTTTCTTTTCTTTTTAAAAGGTATTATGGTTACATATGAATCTGCCAAAATGAAATGCATTAATCTATATAACATGTATTAATAGAAAAGTGAGAGGAAAAAACAAAAGTGTTATAAATATTTCTGACACAGATAATGTAGTATAAAGTAATACATTGAATACTAATCAACCTGCTGTCCACTTAATATATCACACACTAATAAAACACCATGGCTACTACCCCCACCCTTCTGTCGTTATCCAGAATTTGCTGTTTTTGCGCATTTACTTAGGTATTTACTTATCATTATTTTCCTAAACAACATTACAGTCTTAGTTTAAGTCTCTATAGTGTCAAAGCTATAATGTATTTTCTGCAGCTTGCGTTTGTCATTCATTAGTATGTGAGATTTGTCTATGGCAGCTATGGCGAACCTTTTAGTGCTTTCAATGATTTCAAACTGCTGGCTGCGGCACGTGGGTCATAGGACTCGCCAGCATTGATCTGTGGTAATGTAGACACATGTGTTCTTTCTCTTTCTCTGCTGTTTAGTATTTTATTGTATGAAAATATCACATTCTTAGTGGATATTTAGATTGTTTCTCATTTTTTTCCTCTATCATAAAAAATGCTTTCTTTGTGAATATTCTTGTCCAACCATGTGAATTTCTTTGAAGTGTTTTTCCATTCCTAACAATGGAACTTAGGAGGTCATAAGATATGTGAATCTTGGGCCGGAGGGTTAGCTCAGCGGTTCCGGAGCCTGCCTTGCAAGCTTAAAGTCCTGAGTTTGATCCCCGGTGACCACATACAATGCTGGGCGTGGAGACTCACGCCCACCAGCAATCAATACCACATACCACAGTGCCGGGCGTGGTGGCTCACGCCTGTAATCCCAGCACTCGGGAGGTAGAGACAGGAGGATTGCTGAGTTCAAGGCTTGCCTGGGCTACATAGTGAGCTCAGAGCCAGCCTGAACTACAAAAAAGCAAGACCCTATCTCAAAAAAAAAAAAAAAAAAAAAGATATGTGAATCTTGAGCTTTGCTAGGTTCATCTTACTGCTTTCCAAAATGGTTTATCAAGGTAGAGTCCCATATGAAAGTGTAGAGAGTTGTTGTTCCAATTCTCACCACACTTGATAATTTAATTTCATGGCTTACTGACAGTCCTCATTGCTATTTTCATTCTCTGACTACAAGTCATAGTCAATTATATATATTAGCTATTCACACTTTCTCTTCTGTGAATTGATTATTTGCATACACAAATATACACATGTATTCTGTGCTATAATTCTTTGTCAGGTTATGCATTACAGATTGTCTCATTCAACTTTTCACTTTTTAATGGTGTCTTTTGATAAACATGTACATTTTAATGTATAATTTGTTATTTACTTTTTCTTTAATTCTTAAAAATATTTTTAAAGAAATCTTTACCCAAGGTCATAAAAATGTTCTCTTTTTTTTCTTTAGCAGTTTTAAAGTTTTTCTTTTTAGGTTTGGATTTTTAGTCAGTAGAGTTTATCTTTATATCTGGTATGGGGGAGATGCTGAGTTTTTTTTTTTAAAGGAAGAATTTATTGAGGAAAAAAATAGCTTCTGTCTAAGAGAGCCAGAAGGGGGACCAGAAAGTGGATGGCCTGGGTTTTAAAGTACTAAGTTAGAACCATTTATGTGTGAGTCCGTCCTTTCTCCCCTGGTCTGCAGTGCTGCCTATATGGCAGGTTGGGCTTCCATATGTGAAACTTGTGTTGCTCATCTGTTGCATGGTCTATTTCCTTATCTCTTGTGACTTGTTATCTTTTTTTTTTTTTGAGACAGGGTTCCACTTTGTAGTTCAGGCTGGCTCTGAGCTCACTATGTAGCTCAGACAAGGCTTGAACTCAGCAATCCTCCTGCCTCTGCCTCCCGAGTGCTGGGACTACAAGGTTGAGCCACCAAGCCCCACATTTGTGATGTGGTACTAATTGCTGGTGGGCATGAGCCACAATGCCCAGTATTGTTGTATGTGGTTACCAGGGATTGAATCAGGAACCTTGCGCTTGCTAGGCAGGCTCTGGAACCACTGAGCTAAATCTCTGGCCCTTGTGACTTGTTATCTTAATCAGCAGGTGATTGTGTTTGATAGGGTGAGTACGTGACTTTTCAAAGCATAGTAAAGGCTTAAAGTAGTGTGTTGTGTTAAATTTAGAAAGTGCATAAGAGTTGGAATACAAATCTCTTTAGGAGCTGTTGTCACTTAACCAATGTATGACAGACTCTGCATGAGCCTGATCCATAGTTCATTTTTATGAGAGATTTAAATGACCCACAGGCTTGATATAAATCAACATTTATAATGAATTTACTTATAAAAAAGCAAACCTAATGGAATATGTGTCTTCATTAGTGAAGTATGGATTATACTTATAAGCAAAGAAGCTGAGTGCTCTTGCCAGCTGGATTCAAAGTTGAGGTTTCAAGGAAATATACTGGATGAGTTTTTTCAGTTTTTAACATCAAGAAAAATATAGTGTTTTTAGGGACATTTATAAAGAAAGAGAAAGAATACTTTGTTGCATTTGTGCATTTTAACATACAAGAACTGATTTATTTTGTGAAGTTCTTTCCTTTAAGAATTTATACACAAAGTTTATTACATTGTATTCCTTTTATTTAAATAATTTTCTTTAGTGGACTTTGCCTTTCTAGTTAGCATGTATCCTGTTTTACATCCAACCTCCTTATTTTTGTGTTTTATAACCAGATAATAATGTGTTCTCCTAACTTTTTTTCTTCATTCATAAGGGAAAACTTTTTCCTTGCCATTCTGCCGTGTCTTGACCCTCTGACTCTGACATTTTGCCTGTGGCGTGTTCACAAAACATGTGGCTTGCTGTATCCTTACGTTGGTCATGACCCTGCTATCCTTCAAACTTATATTCTGCCTTACCTAATTGAATGTTCAGCATGTTGCTTTTGTTGTTACTAATTTTGTTTTTCAGCACTTACTCTCTTCAATTGAGTCATTATGTGTGAGCAATGTTAATTTATAAAAGAATATTATGCAATTTAAGACACTAAAGAATAAAGGTCAGAACTGCCCTCCCTTTCTCTTCTTTCTGGATTATTTTAACCAAGTCTCTGGCTTAGCATATATAACCCTGCCTTGTTTCTGAGCCGCTCAAAAAATGTATTTGCATGATGGTTCCATTTGAAAGCCTCCGAGAAATTTTAAGCTTAATTTCCCTAAAAAAGTACTTTTTTTCCTAAATTTGTCCTCTACAGATGGTCCCCATTTTAGTTTTTGTTGTTGTTGTTGTTTTTGGTGCTAGGGATTGAACTCAGACCCTTAGGTTGTGAGGCAGGCGCTGGGACTACTGAGCTAAATCCTTGGCCCTCACTTTTTTCTCCATTCAGTAAATTGTATTGTCATTCACCATTGTTCAGACTAAATTGGAAGCTATCTTTGAGCTCTCTGTCCTGTTGTACCTCATATTCAGTGTTAGCTTTTCACCACCTGCACCTCTTCCTTAGTCCAGTAGTAACTCAATAGTGACCTTCTCGTTCATTTTCCAGCTTCTCCTTTTGTTTCCTTGCCATCTTTTCAACATGTTAGCTAAGAGGTGTTTTTTTGAGAAAGGGTCTCACTTTGTAGTTCAGGTTGGCCCTGAGCTCACCATGTAGCCCAGGCAAGCCTCAAACTCCACAATCCTCCTGCTTCTGCATCCCGAGTGCTGGGATTATAGGCACGAGCCATCACAGGCCCGGCATTGTGGTATGTCATACTGATTGCTGGTGGGCACGAGTCACCACCCCTGGTATTATTGTATGTGGTTACCAGGGATTGAACCAGGGAACTTGCGGTTGCTAGGCAGGTGCTGGAACCACTGAGCTGAATCTCCCACCCCCAAGATGGTTTTTTAAAGACATAAGTGAGATCATGTTGCCCTTTTGAATGGCTCCAGTGGCTCTGTGCTATTCCTAGGATCCAGCTTCTTACCTTGCCTGTGGAGCATGTGTTATTTGGCCCTTGTCTGCTTTTCTGACTTCATCTCTTCCCATTCTTTTTATTTTTCCATGCTTAGCTCTCACCCATTGACAACCTTGTTTTTTATCAGTGACAGTAGACTTGTTTTTTTGACATTATTATTCTTGTTTCTTCTGCTTCAAATACTTATAATCTAAAATATACTCAAAATCCCTGTTCATATGATGCTTCTGTGGAGAGACTCTTACTGCCCACTTTGATCTAAAGGATAAAATAGCATACCTGCATACCTCACCAAACCCAGACACTGTTCCTTACCTTGCTTTAGTTCTTCCTTCTACTTGAAATAAGATCTTTATTTCCTTGTGCAATGATATCTGTCAACCTTCACTCCTTTTTAGAATGTCAGTTCAACAAGAGCAGGAAACTTTTTGACACATCTCATTCCATCTCTTGTACCAGTACCTCGTGGGGCTCAGTATTTATCTAATTGAGTTAAATAGCTGTGAGACTTTGAACCACTTAGTTTATGTCCCTAGATTTTGATTCTACATACAAAACAAGGCTTTATACTAAATCTAAGAGGAGTATTCAGACTGTATAGAGCGGTCAACTCAGAACCACATTCAAGCTACTTATTTTATAAAAGCGATTTTGTCCAGTCACATTGTTCCAGCCATAGCACCCCAGTTATATTATCACCTCTGATCAGATAATTCTCTATACTTCTTTGTTTACAATTTTGCTAGTTTTAATATGCAAGTCCTTGGCTGTCTCGTATTTATGTTACTTCTGCATTCGTAAACCTATTTCCATTATTTTTCATCAATCCTTGTTTATTCTGACTCTAAGCAAATAAGCATACCTCTCGGTTGTTTCACCCTTCCCCTTGCCCAACGCCACCTTCACAGGGATTTTTAAAAAATACAGCCATAGTTAATACATGCATGTTGACTAGCATGATATATTTGTAAATCATGAAAAGGAAAATAACTTTTGGAATAATTGGACATTTGACAAAAAATAACAACAAAAATGGTTTCTTGTTCTCCTAAGGAGTTGGTATGAGTTAATGGGCTCATAGACTACTAGAGCAAATTGATTGTCTTGTAAAATGACTCCTTAGTGCCTATGAGCTTAGAAAACACAGAAGTACCTCAGTGCTTCTCAGAATCAGTGTACCAAAATATAATCCATTCAAGGAACATTATAGTATCTAGATTTTATTTTAATAGGCTGTTGTACTGTAGATTAACTTTAGGACAGTGGTGCTCAATGGAACACATTTTTGAGCATTAGGTATTATGCATAATCCTAAGTACTTTATATATTTCAATTTTTTTTTTGAGACAGGGTCTTGCTTTATAGTTCAGGGTGTCCCTGAGCCCACTGTGTAGCCCAGGGAAGCCTCAAACTCAGTAATCTTCCTGCCTCCGCCTCTCAAGTGCTGGGATTACAGCCATGAGCCACCATGCCCAGCACTGTGGTATGTAGTACTGATTGCTGGTGTGTGTGAGTCACCACGCCCAGTACTGTTGTATATGTTTACCGCTGATTGAACCAAGGACCTTGCACTTGCCAAGGAAGCACCAGAACCACTGAGCTAAATCTCCAGTCCTCCCCCTATTTTTTTAACGTGATATGCACTTGTTCCTTCTTAAGATTATGGGGAAATCTTCCTCTAAAAATAATATGTCAGGGGGCCGGAGGGTTAGCTCAGTGGTTATGGCACCTGCCTCGCAAGCACAAGGTCCTGAGTTCGATCCCCGGTAACCACATACAATTCTGGGCGTGGAGACTCATGCCCACCAGCAATCAATACCACATACCACAGTGCCAGGCATGGTGGCTCACGCCTGTAATCCCAGCTCTCGGGAGGCAGAGACAGGAGGATTGCTGAGTTCAAGGCTTGCCTGGACTACATAGTGAGCTCAGAGCCAGCCTGAACTACAAAGTGAGACCCTGTCTCCAAAAAAAAAAGTTAGGGCCAGAGATTTAGCTCAGTGGTTCCAACTCCTGCCTAGCAAGCGTAAGGTCCCTGGTTTGATCCCGGTAACCACGTACAACAATACAGGGTGTAGTTGCTCACAACCACTGCCAATTAGTGCCACATACAACCAATGCTGGACTTGGTGGTGCAAGCCTGTAATCCCAGCACTCAGGAGGCAGAGGCAGGAGGATTGCTGAGTTCCAGGCTTGTCTGAGCTATATAATGAGTTCAGGGCCAGCCTGAACTACAAAGTGAGGCTCTGTCTCAAAAAAATGAATGAATGAATGAATGAATGAATGAATGAATTAATTAATTAATTAATTAATAATATGCCATATTGAAGCATATGTGAGAATGTAAGGAGTTTTGGGTGTATATATAGATTGTGAGTCCTAAGTATTGATTCATTTACAAATTTATCATATTTTCTATCCATGTGGTCATCGATCTGTTTCTGTACTTGCTTTACATATTAATGATACACACTATTTACAGATTATATATCAGTATAATTATTGATAATTTTAGAACAATTCATTTATAGAGCCTACATTAATATATTCCATATTGGTGTTGTAGTTGATGAAATTTTGGCATTCTAACAGTACATTAAACGTTTTCTTAATTAAATTTTTGTCGGGGGCTGGAGATTTAGCTCAGTGGTTACAGCGCCTGCCTCATAAGTGCAAGGTCCTGAGTTTGATCCTGGTAACCACATAGAATGCTGGGCGTCATGATTCACGCCCACCAGCAATCAATACCACATACCACAATGCCGGATGTGGTGGCTCACGCCTGTAATTCCAGCACTCAGGAGGCAGAGACAGGAGGATTGCTGAGTTCGTGGCGGCTTGCCTCGGCTACATAGTGAGCTCAGGGCCAGCCTGAACTACAAAAGTGAGACCCTGTCTCAAAAAAAAAAAAAAAAATTTTGTCAATTTTGATTATACATGTAGTCTTTAACACTTCAAAAAATTTAAAATGTCTGTAAAAAATAGCAGGACATGCCGAGAGGAAAAGCTTGTCCCCCTCATGTACATGATTTACATTTTACATTTTACTGTATATCTTCCTATGCATGTGGTCCTTGTAGGAGCTGCTCTTCAGACATATGCACCTCCCCTTGGAGCTGGCCTTGACCTGCTTTGGATTGGGAGAATGCAGCAGTGTGAGTTTGTGACCCTGACAGTATCTTAGGACCTACAGTCCTTGGCCAGGTCCTCAGATACTTACTCTGGGACAACATGCACTTCTAGTGAGACATCAGGCTACCATGTAGCTATGTGGAAGCCCAAGACAGCCATGAGCTGTCTGGAAAGGCTGCAGGAAGAGCAGGAAAGGAGGGAGAGTCATCAGTCCCAGAAAGATTTCCATAGCTTGCTCCCACCTTTTTTAACTTAGGTGAAGTGTCCAGCTAACTTTCAGTGAAAAAGCACCTTGCAGAGTGTAGGTCTTTCTGCTTAATCTGACATCTGACACACAGATGATTCTAGGCTCAGCTGTCAAGTGACTTAACTACATGTAAGAGCTCAAGTGCAAATCACTCTGGTGAACCCATTAAACTCAAAGAACTGTGAGAGAAGCCAGGCATGGTGGTGGATGCCTGTAATCCCAGTGTTCAAGAAACTGAGACAGGAGGGAGGATCATTGTAATTTCATGGCCAGCCTGGGCTACATAGGAAGAACCTGTCTCAAAAAAAAGAACTGTGAGCTGGGCGTGGTGGCTCGTGCCTGTAATCCCAGCACTCGGGAGGCAGAGACAGGAGGATCGCTGAGTTCGAGGCTTGCCTGGGCTACATAGTGAGCTCAGAGCCAGCCTGAACTACAAAGTGAGACCCTGTCTCAAAAAAAACAAAAAAAACAAAACAAAACAAAAAAAGAACTGTGAGAGAATACATGCTTAAGCCATTAGCTTTTGGTATAATTTCTTACAGGACAATAGCTAGCCAAAGCAATTTACAGTGGAATATGATGAAACATGAAACAGCTATACTTAACATATGAATACATAATGTTATATACAATGGATGTTCTGTATAATTTTTTAATTGAATTCTTTATTGGTATAATTTATATATCTCACAATCACACATAACATTGGGGAATTTATACCAATATATGACACAAATTAATTCTCATTTTTACCCATATCCCTACCCACCCACACCTCCCCACCCCCTATATACATGCTCTTTTATTTTCTTTCAGAATCAAATTTATTACTTCCCCTCATTACATTCCCACACCAAATTTCCTTTGGAAATTTCCCATTCTACAAAAACTGTCATGCTTTCTAGAGCTCATTTGCATCTACAGGTGCTCATATCAAAGAGAAGATCTGGTATTTGCCTATCTGTGATCTATTTATTTCACTTATTAGTATGTTCTCCAGGTGTATCCACTTGCACATAAATGACTCAATCTTGTCATTCTTTATGGCAGAATAATACTCCCATTTTTATTTAAAAAAAAATCTTCTTTATCCACTCTCCAGTTGATGGACATTTGGGTTGTTTCCAAGATTGAGCTGTCACGAACTGAGCTGCTGTGAACAGGGTATACATCTGTCTTTCCAATGTGATTTTTAAAATTCTTTTGGGTATATTCCTAGCAGGGGGATAGCAGGGTCAAATGGGACCCCTAGTCCTAGTTTTCTGAGAAATCTTCACAGTAGTTGCACAATGTTCTGTATAATTTTTTTTTTTTTTTTGAGACAGGGTCTCGCTTTGTAGTTTAGGCTGGCCCTGAGCTCACTATGTAGCCCACGGAAGCCTGGAACTCAGCAATCCTCCTGTCTCTGCCTCCTGCGTGCTGGGATTACAGGCGTGAGTCATCACACCAACATTGTATGTGGTTACTGGGATCGAACTCAGGGCCTTGTGCTTGTGAGGCAGGCGCCAGAACCACTGAGCTAAATCTCTGGCTCTGTTCTGTATAATTTTAAAAATGTACATTGCTATATTTGGCACAGTAGTCCACAGCTAGTTGTGTGTTGATTCTGAGCTAACTGATTCTGAGCTAATTCTGAGCAGCTCTCTGAGACTCCACATTCAGTGGTGTCATGGTAGCCTGAAAATGGCCATGGAAATTGGCAGATGCTACAAACCAGGGCTCCTGTCCCACCCTGAGAATCAGTGGTTAAACCTTTACCAGCACCTTACTTTCTGTATCTTCTTTTGTCAATTATCTTATCATTGTGGAATGATTGGTTATTTGGATACACCACAATTTATTTTAATAACTTCCTTTTATTAACCTCTTATCTCTTTAGGGGATAATGAAATAAACACATTTACATTTTGATAAGTATAGTAAGGTCATGTAACATATCTCCTGAACAATGAGTTTCTGATACTCATCTTGGCATTTATATTTATATTTGAAAGATTCATACTATAAATTATTCTATTCTTAGAGTTTTAAATTAGGCAGTATATTCAAATGTTTCAAAATGCAAACGTTAAGTATATGGAAAAAAATCTCTCTTCCGCTTCTGAGTTTTCTAGCACCCCTCTCAAAGGTGACTTGGAATGTTACAAGGACTTTGTTTTTCTTTTCAGAAATATGTATTCATAGACACAGACATTCTTTTTCTCCCTTTTTATTTTACTCTAGTAGCTAAAAAACACACTTCTCTTTGCCTTTTTTTTTTTGTACTGGGGATCAATCAAATCAGAGCCTTCCCCTTGCCAGGCAGGCACAGTGCCACTGAGCTACTTCCCTTGCCCTCTGCTTTGCTTTTGTGCAGTACCTACAGAGGAAAAAGTCTCAATATTGTTTTATTTCCCCGCATTATTTTATTGATTATATAAGTCGAATTGTTTCTAACATTTTCCTATTATAAATGACACTAGTATATACATCATTTTACACATAAGAATATATCTGTAACATACATTCTTTTTTTGTGTGTTGGTTTATTCAATCCAGAGCCTTCGCATTAAGCAACATTCCTAGCTCTTATTTTATTTTTAAATTTTGAGACAAGGTTTCACCAACTGCCCAGGTTGGGCTTGAACTAGTGATAGTTCTACCTCTGCCTATCCAGAATGTTAATATTACAGGATTTGCTGCCACCATACCTCATTGTAGCATAAATTTAAAAAGAGTTTCTTGACCAAAGAATATAATTTTGCTAGATGGAACCAAATTTTCTTTTATAGAGATCTATGGATTAGCATTCCTGATTCCAGTAGATAGAGTATCTGTATCTCCACACATTTGCTTACACAATATCCTCAGACTTTTGGATCTCATCTCCTGATTTGTTAAAAAAAAAAAATAGAACTATCAGGTTAGAGGTGTAGTTCAGTGGAAGAGTGTGTGAGTAGTATTCTCTAGGTCCTCTGTTCAACACACTTGCATGTGCAAGCACACACACAAATCTGGGCTCATGTTTGTATTTTGTTTTCTGTGGGTTGTGTGTATCTTGCCTATTTATGTTATCGATGTTTATTTAGTTGTAGGAATATTGTATTCATAACAAAATCAGCACTGTTATCTGCCATAAGATGTGTGACAATTTTATGCCAGCTTTTCTTAAATCTATGGAAGTTATGGCCATGTTGAAATAATAGTTTTTGTTATCACACTTTTCTCTCTTTACTTTGATATCTTTTAGATTTTGTGTCATAGCTAGAAATGCATCTCAAGTATAAAAAGGTTTCATATTTTAGAGCTTTGTTTTCTTTTTAAATTTTTTACATTTTAACTTTTATGTACTTAGCAATTAGATATCATACGCCTTCTGCTCTGTTTTTTTCCTAGATACCTACTAAAATATTTACTAAGAATTTTTTAATTCCTAAATTGTGTAAAATAGTACATATATTAAATACTAAAACTGTCTGTGTCCCACTATTACCCAATTTAAATTGTAAGAACTTGAGGTCTATTTTTCTTTCAGAATTTACTCATTTCTTTCATATGAACATTAGAATTAAATTGTCTACTTCCCAGATAGCCCTGTTGGTATTTTCAGTTTAGAATTGTGTTGTTTAATTTTTAAGATAAAGAGAATCTACATTTTAATAATAATAATGCTTCTTAAGAACATGTATTAAGGGGGGTGTCTTTTAAAGCATCTTCAAATAATTTGCTTATATTCTTATGTACATCTTGGGGTTTTTGTTTTGTTTTGTTCTGTCTTTCATTACTAGATTGTGTTAGATTGCTAGGGTTACTATAACATGATACCACAGGCTGGGTGGTTTAAGCAACAAAAATTTTTCTCTTTTATTTTTATTTTTATTTTTTTTTTTGAGACAGGGTCTCGCTTTGTAGTTCAGGCTGGCTCTGAGCTCACTGTGTAGCCCAGGCAAGCCTGGAACTCAGCAATCCTCCTGTCTCTGCCTCCTGAGTGCTGGGATTACAGGCGTGAGCCACCACGCCCGGCACTGTGGTATGCGGTATTGATTGCTGGTGGGCGTGAGTCTCCACACCCAGCATTGTATGTGGTTACCGGGGGTCAAACTCAGGACCTTGCGCTTGGAGTCCGGCACCGGAACCACTGAGCTAAATCTCCGGCCCTTTATTATATTTTTTTGAGACATGGTCTTGCTTTGTAGTTCAGGACTGTCCTGAGCTCACTATGTAGCCCAGGCAAGCCTCAATTCAGCAATCCTCTTGCCTCTGCCTCCCAAGTACTGGGATTACAGGTGTGAGCCACCATGCCCAGCACCCCCCCCCCCACTGTGGTATGTGTTACTGATTGCTGGTGGAGATGAGTCACCCACCCAGTATTGTATGTGGTTAGTGGGATTAAACCAGGGACCTTACACTTGTTAGGCAGGCGCCGGCACCACTAAGCTAAATCTCCGGCCCACAGAAATTTATTTTCTCATAGTCCTTGAGATTAAAAGTCCTCAAATCAAGATGTTTATGGGTTGGTTTCCTCTGATGGTCTCTCCTGGGCTGTGCTCCTCTTCCCTTATCCAAACAGCATCCTTGGTGTGGCTCTGCTATTTGTGTCTGAATTTCCTCTTCTTAAAAGGACGTTTGTATGATCCCCAATTAGGAGCCACCCACATTACTGCTTCAGCAGTAATTGGCTCTGAAGGGTCTGTATCCAGCACAGCTATGTTCTGAGGAGCTGCAAGTTGGGTCTTAAAGCTTTGAGGTAAGCAGAACAAGTGAGCCCTGCTAATGATGCATGAAGATTTTCCTTTGATACCTCTACTGTTTGACATGCTATTTGATATATATACCATTGGATAGACATGTACGCCAGAACCATTTCTGAATTTTGTACCTCCTTTCCTTGCTTATTTTTAAGTTTATTCTCTGAATGTATATAAAATCACATTATTTATAACATTCATATTACCTTCTCATTTCCAGATTTTAATAGCTCTGCTCCTTTTGTCTGGAGCTGTTTAAATAAGGTTAAGAGTGGTGGCTGGGATGGTTTTATGTTCCTGATTTGAATGAGAATATCTTTGTTACTGTTAAGCATGATGTTGGGTTTTATGTTAAGATGGAGATATTTTGTTTCTTTAAAGACTTACTCATTATCCTATGTATTTTAATATAATTTTATAAAATCAAGAATGGATAATTGCCTTTTTGGCATCCATGAAGATGATAACATATTTTCCCATTGATCTAATATATTGAATTTATAATAAATTTACCAATATTGAGCCATCCTTGTCTTCCTAGAGTTGGTTTTGGCATATTCTTTTAATTTGTTTGCGGGCCCTTTTTAAAACTACAATCTTATGCTCGCTTTCTGTAAAGAATTTTTTTTTTCCAGTATCAGGGATCAAACTCCAGCCCTTGTGTGTCCAAGGCTGGTGTGACCACTTGAGCTAAATCCCCAGTCCACTGTAAAGAAATTTTGAATGTTCTTCCTTTTCTGTGTTTTAGGATAACTTGGAATTATATTGGGGGGGATGCAGCTTAAGGTCTACCTGGTGCCTTGAACATGTTAGTCATGTGCTCTGGCACTGAGCTACTTCCCCAGCCCTTCTTATCTTTTGTTTTTAAGATAGGATCTTGCCAGATTGCCCATGTTTGGCTAGAACTTACATCTTCCTGCTTCAGTTTCCTGAGTGCAATTATAGTCATGCACCACTGCTCCCCACTTGGAACTGTGGCTTTTTAAATAAATGGTTCATTAGAACTTTCCTATGAAACTGTTGAATCTAGTGCTTTGAGGCAAGAGTTTGTGTGTGTGTGTGTGTGTGTGTGTGTGTATGTGTGTGTGTGTGTCTGTGTATGTGGAGGTGGAGTGTTGTTGCTTTGGCTTTGATTTTATCTGTAGTGTTGGTAATCAAACTCGAAGCCTCCATGTGCTAGGAAAGGGCTCTACACTGAACTATACCCCAACCCAAAAGGTATCTCTTTGACAACTTAATTTCTTCTGTAATATATCTGTTTAATTTGTTTCCATTACTTTTCAAATTTATTTACCTGAAATTGAGCAAAACGATCTCTCTCCCTCTCACTCCTTTATGTTTTTCCCTTACCCTCCCCACCCTGTTCCTCTCTTCTCCCTCCTCCTCCTCCTCCTCCTGCTTTCTGCATCCCTTTCCACCTCTTCTCTCCCTGTCTATTCTCTTTGTTATTTTGATCAGGCTAGATAATAGTCTTATTTTTATAGATAACTTTGGATTTGTTGATTAGTTCTGCTTTCTTTGTCTTATACTTGATATATTTTTTCTTTGTTCTTCATTTTCTTTTAAGTTTGCTTTAATTTGATAACACACTTAATTTTCCTACTTAGTATTCTATTAACTTGATGTGTTCTTGTTTTAAGTGGTCAAATCAATAATCTTTTTCTTGTTTTTTGGGGGGACAGCATCTCACTTTGTATTTCAGGCTGGCCTTGAACAACTAACTGTATAGCCCAGGCTGACCTTGAACTCACAGTGATCCTCTTGCCTTAGCCTCCCAAGCACTGAGATTATAGGCATGTGCCACCAGGTGTAGCTCCATATTTTTCTTTTATGGCTGTTAATTTTTACCTTTTTATACATTTCTCCATCATGCTATTATAAAAATTTTCATACAATTATATTTCTCAGTGTAGATTTTTTTTTTTTTTTTTTGAGACAGGGTCTTGCTTTGTAGTTCAGGCTGGCTCTGAGCTCACTATGGAGCCCAGGCAAGCCTCGAACTCAGCAATCCTCTTGCCTCTGCCTCCTGAGTGCTAGGATTACAGACGTGAGCCACCACACCCGGCCCTAAGGTTTATTTTTGACATAAGCAAACTTTTTTTGGCAGATGTTTTGTTTTTTTTTTTTGCTTTTTGAGACAGGGTCTCGCTTTGTAGTTCAGGCTGGCCCTGAGCTCACTATAGTGCCCAGGGAAGCCGCTGCAAACTCAGCAATCCTCCTGTCCCTGCCTCCCGTGTGCTGGGATTACAGGCGTGAGCCACCACGTCCGGCATTGTAGTATGCGGTGTTAATTATTGGTGGGCCCAGCATTATATGTGGTTACCGGGGATCGAACTCAGGACCTTGCGCTTGCGAGGCAGGCGCCAGAACCACTGAGCTAACCCTCCGGCCCTTGGCAGATGTTTATTGTCAGCTAATAAGAAAAATACAGCCATCGGTTCATAAGGTTTAAATTTATTATTAGATTTTAAGGGGTGTATCTTAAAATAAGACAATTTCCACAGAACCTCAAAATGTCAAATTTATAGAATCATCCTACTGTTGCTTACTTTGTTTAAATTTTTTAGTAATGGCCTTTAATACTTCACTTTTGACATTTGAGATTTTTTTTCTTTTCCCTCTTACAGGTTACTCAGATGAGTCGTCCAGACCTGATTCTCTTTCTAATGAAGTACCTGATGGCTCTCATAGTTGGCATTCCCTCTATTTTTTGGGTTGGAAGCAAAAAGACATGCTTTGAATGGGCCAGTTTTTTTCATGGTCGTAGGAAAAAAGAGTAAGTTCATAAATTCTCATAGTGTTCACTAATATGCCATTTATGTGAGTGTTTTGTGTTATGTTAAAACAGTTTGGATTTGAAATATTAAAGTGTTCAAACACGATTGTAACTTTGTCAGCAGTCACCAGGTTGGACTGATTGGCACAGTAATTAAAATCTGAAGTCTGATTTTGAGAAGATGGCTAAGTGGGGCCATGCCTGAGGTCTAGTCAGCATATCTGAAGCAAGACTGACCTTTATGAACAAAATCCTTGTTATAATTTTGTTAAAATTTAAAACAAATTAATTCCTTCACCTAAGTTTTTATTTGTTCCTCCTGATAATCATCCCGTGAGGGCTGGTATGTGTCCTCAGCCCTGTTTTATAGATGAGAAAGACAAAGTGTAAGTGTGTGGACAGAGCTGCACAAGGTTTTAATGTTGAGAGTTAAACTTCCAAGTATACCCAAAGTAATCCATAAAGATAGGCTACTGTTCTATTCTAATTCAGTGTATGTCAAAGTGTTAGAACCCTAATTTATTTCTTCTGTCCAACTGCAGACCGGAGCTATAGAAGGCTAATGAGGAACAGGAGCAGTACACAGTGTCATACTTCTGGTTTTTTTTTTTTTTTTTCAGACAGGGTCTCGCTTTGTAGTTCAGGCTGGCCCTGAGCTCACTATGTAGACCAGGCAAGCCTCGAACTCAGCAATCCTCCTGCCTCTGCCTCCCGAGTGCTGGGATTACAGGCGTGAGCCACCACGCCTGGCTCATACTTCTGTTTTTAATGAGAACATTTGTAGTGGCTTCTGGTGTTTCCATGAAATATTTGGCTTTGAGATTCATATAGATATGTTCTCTCTATATAAAGATTTAATCATCTGTTTGTGTTTATTATAATTTTTAAAAATAAAAAGTAACATCAAAAGAATCAAAGAACATAGTGAACTAATAGTTTCTCTTCAGTCCTTCTACTCTATTACCAAAAACAATAGTAAAAATCCTTTTGTAATTGGAGAATTAGAATATACTTGCTCAGTGTATGATCCAGTCTGTACATGTTGGAGTTTTATTTTTTAATGAAATTGTTTATCTGATTTTAACTCTGATTCTCACAGGGAGTCACTTATGTAAACAAATATACATACACATAAAGATCTATTTAATTTGCTCTTTTATTTAATTCTTTTTATTAATCATAAACATTTACTTTCAACATTCTAATAGCAATTAAAAACCTTTCCTCCTGACAATAATTCCTCCCTTTAATTTTTTTTTTTTTTTTGAGACAGGGTCTCTGTAGTTCAGGCTGGTCCTGAGCTCACTATGTAGTCCAGGCCAGTCTTGAACTCACAGGAATCCTCCTGCCTCTGCCTCCCAAGTGCTGGGATTACAGGCGAGCCACCATGCCCAGCATTGTGGTATGTGGTTTATGGGGATCAAACTTGAGACCTTGTGTTTGCCAGGCAGATGCCAGAACCGCTGAGCTAAATCCCTGGTCCCAAATTTATTTTCTTAGTTGTTAGAATGCCTGGGACTTAATTTTTATAATATTGTGGTATCTTGGTAAATTCCCTTAAAGAGACCTCTTTAGAAATGGTGAAATCAATATATACCTTCATTTTTTAGATGAGGAAAATGAAGGACAGAAGAGACAATGATTTGCCTAAGATTACATATTTATTGATAAGAGTTGGAACAAAAATCCTGATTTCCTTTTTCTAACACAGACCTCTTTTCATCGTGGCACTCTAGGGGACAGATTGACATAGATTTTTCTTGTAATTCTTTCCTCTGTTAACAGCATTTCCTAATGACCTGATTTGGGTACCAGCTAATTTTAAGAGTAGCATCAGCAATGCACAGCAGTATTGCTTATTGGTCTGTTCTACTAGGGTATTAGTCTGTGTCTTAAACACATCATTGTATTTTCTAGGATAGTGAATGAAAGCCGACAGGTCCTCCAGGAACCTGACTTTGCTCAGTCGCTTCTGAGGGACCCAAATACTCCCATTATAAGAAAATCCAGGGGAACTTCCACCCAAGGAACATCCACGCATGCATCTTCCACTCAGCTGGCTATGGTGGATGATCAAAGGAGCAAAGCAGGGAGTGTCCACAGCAAAGTGAGCAGCTACCACGGCAGCCTCCACCGGTCACGTGATGGCAGGTAGGTTTTGTGATAATTTAGTTTATCATGTGCTGAATGAAGATTAGCCAATGCAGAAACAAGTTTCCCAGAGTCTTGCAAACTTTGTTAAATCGAATCATCCCAGGTTTAAAAGCCAGTTAGATGACTTTAGAACTTAGACTACATACAGTAAAATAAGAAATATGGAGTCATTGGGGGGCACAGAGCAGGGAGAAGACAAAGTGAGAGTGGTCAGGTTAGTAAGATTAACTTAGTAAACAATGACAGAATGCCTACATGGCTCTGTGCCAGCCTCTGGGAATACAAAGGTGAGGAGCTTCGCTCTTAATAACCTTCTAGCCTGTTTGGAAAAATACTATAGTCAGTGTGGTGTCTGAAAAATATGTCTCAGTTTCCTCATCTGTAAAATGGAAATAGTGCATGTGACCTGGGAGTAGTGTGAAAATTAAATGAGGTAACTTACCTACTCACTTGGAACAGTACAAGTGTCTGATACCACTTTCTAGTTAAAGTAAAATGTAAGTAAATAATATAGTCCAGGAATTGGCAAACTTTTTCCATGAAGAGCCCAATCGTGAACATTTTAGGCATTATGTATCAGCTGTGTCTGTTGCTTATCTCCATTCAGATCTGTTGTGGTGCGAAAGCATCGTGGACATAGACAGTGGTCACATGGGAGTGGCTGTGACCCAGTTAAACTTTATTTACAAAATCAGGGTAGCTTTGGCCATGGACCCATGTTTACTAGGTACAGTAGAAGAATAGAGGAAGTGATTATTCAGTGGTGAAGGAATATTTCAGGCAGTGCTCACCAAAAGGTTGCTTGCATGACACCTGGCTGGGGGTTTCTTGTTAATTTTGAGAATTGAGCCACTGGAGATAGAAACTGCTTAGGAGCCTTTGAGAGATGTGGAGGCTTCCTGGCAAGCAGGGGCAGTAGGAAGACAGGAAGAACCAGCCTCAAAGATGCGTAGAGAAAATGAGGGGAATTGGTGACAGACTCATATACCTGCTAGAAAAAAGTGTTTCATTTTGTTTTACCTTTCTACAAAGGTTTCTGGTTTGGAAAACTGAATGAAAATTCTAATGCCTAAAAGCAGTGTCTGTAAGCCAGTCAGTCCCGCCTTCTTTTAGTTTTCTCTCTGTCCTATACTGTATTTTCCTATACTCCTATTCCAACCTTGTTTTTTCCCCTTAAGTTATTCTCTTTTTTTTTTTTTTTTTTCTTTTTTGCTTTTTGGAGACAGGGTCTTGCTTTTGTAGTTCAGGCTGGCCCTGAGCTCACT
>PVIC010010162.1:0-43966 GCA_004025085.1 Thryonomys swinderianus
GTAAACTGTATAATAGTGTGCTATGCTCAAGGAGTCAAAATGGAAAATTCTTGCTAATGTTTCTAGACAGAGAGCTTCAAAGGCTCTTTCTTGTAAACAATTCCAATTACCATGAAAATAGCCTGCCAACTTGCCTTCAAAACAATCTTATTTGTTACTTGGAAACTCAGGCAATGTGGCTGGAATTGATGAATCTATTTGCTCCATGATCTCCATGCCTGCTCTCCCAGTGCTGCAAACACAAGTAGCTGAGGGGTAGCACGTAATCCGCTCGTCTCACCTCCAAACCTCCTCCCAGAGAGACAGACTTGTGTTATTTGCGTGGTGTTTTTCTGTAATCGCTAACATTTTTGCTCATTTCTACCCACCTCCTTTCATAGTTAAGTAGTGAAGAAAAAATTTTATAAACATTCAGGCTGCCATGGCTCCAAAACAATTAGCAAGTTCCATGAAGGCATGTAGGCAGCATGTATTTAAACATAACCAGGGGGTAGTGGTAGGAAGCTGTAGTCTCAGAAAGAATTTGCTTGAGAACATGTGGGTTCTGCTGTACAAAGACCAGCTGCTCCAACTTATCCATTCTTTGGCAGAATTTACACTGCATCCAGGATGCAGATATTTAGCCCTAGAAGTTTCCCTTGATTCTCCCTTTAGGTTTTATCATCCACTTATAAGATCAAAAATCCTATCACATCAAAATGGACTCTGGGAATATGAAACCAACTAATAATTGCTTTTCAAAAGCTCTCAGAAAAATAAAATGAGTTGTGCAGGAAAATTCTGTAAATGGAAAATATTACATATAGAGTCTGAGACAATCCAGGACATTTTAAACCAGAAAGCAGATGGAATAAGAGCAATACAAATTACTGTAACTATATTTTGCCAACTGCAAAGTGACTTTAACTCCAAACAAAATTTCTTTTCTCCAACATGTTGATTGCATATATATATATATATATATATATATATATATATATATATATTTGTTTTTAATTTATACTCAGGAGAATTTGGTGAAATGTTTGGAGTTAGAATCAGAATATAAAGGTTTTTAAAACACCAATTTTGGCCAAACCACCCACAGAGCAGCAAACTAGCAAAACAAGTACACAAAATCCATAATTTTTTATGTTGAAAAACAAGGTTCGTGCATACAGTCTGTAAGTCGGTTAACAGAAATTACGTGTGTACCAGTGTTTAAAAAACGTGCTACAGATGGGAAATATAATACTGACCAGAAGGGCAAAATTCCATCAGCAGTCCCTCCTGGTTTCGGTCTTTTCAATTTGACCCCCATCCTATTTCTCAAATGTCTTGGCAGCTTCCCAAGAGAGGAATCTTGATCTCTAGTTGCCAGAGTCAGAGCAGGGTTTAATCTTGACTAAGCCCACTCTAAGCTATCATTTTAGGACCCAGGAAAATGTCTACAAATTACCCTGACTGAGAACTAAACAATCACATGGGAACCTAACCAGTTATTCTACAAAGGACAGAAAGATCGACACAGACATTTCCTGCAGTGAAAACTGCAGAGATAGAGAATGTGATGGCTCCTTTGTGCATCTGTCCCTTCTCTATGTTCCTGCAAGACCCTCAAGCCTGAAGCCATTTCCTTGGGCTGTATATGAGCATGAATGGATGTGACCAGAAGGTTATTGGTAACCAAGTGGCCAGAAGCTAGCCAAAGGAATTGGGTTATAGTGAGCTCCTATAAATCACTCTATGACCAATGAGGCTTCTGTTTGGACAAGGTATTTTCTCAATATCTTAAGTTATGACTGGCTAAGGTCTTTGAAGCCCTGCTTTTAAATGACAAGCCACTTTTTTTAATTGAATTCTTTATTGGTACAATTTATATACATCTCAGAATCACATATAACATTGGGGAATTTGTACCAGTATATGACACAAGTTAATTCTCATTTTACCCATATCCCTACCCACCCACACCTCTTCCCCCCTTTATACATGCTCTTTTTGCTTTCTGTATCATATTTTTTCCTTCCCCTCATCACATTCCCACACCAAGTTTCCTATAGAAATATTCCACTCTATAAAAGCTGTCCTACTTTCTAGAGCTCATTTGCATCTACAGGTGTTCATGCCAAAGAGAAGATCTGGAAATTGTCTATCTGTGATCTATTGATTTCACTTATTAGTATATCCTCCAGGATGACAAGCCACTTTTGAGTCTGCGTGGTAGTGGAATAAAGATTCTCTTGCTGCAGCAAACTGTTCCCAAACACATAGGATAGCACAAAGCTACATTTTCCAAGTCACATGGGATGCAGGTGTTTCCTGGGTTCTTACACTTTTTATATACAAGACCTCTAGATTCTTTCTTCCCTACCACACAGACATCTTCAGATTCCCTAACCAGTTTGATATCAACCTGTGGTGCCAGACACACTATCAGATGAAAAAACTCAGGAAAGAATCAGTATTTGGAAAGACAGCAATTTTGCATTAAAGCAAAGGATGATAGCAGAATTTACAGAGGCAGCAAGCTCTGTTGATTACAGCGTTGCAACATGTTATGCAACAGCACAACATGTGCTGTCAACAAGGAGGAAGAGGAGGCAAAGATCTACAGGAATGTCTGGAAAGGGGCTCTCCGCCCCAGATGACACAGCAGATAGCACTGGAATTGGGAGACAAACACAGGGAGTAAAACTGGTTTCTGATGGCTGAGAAGAGGCCAAGCCTAAGCCTCATTCATCCCATTCATTTCAGAGCACTGAGAAAGGATGTAAGGATATTCTTCTGGAATCCCAGAAATGAAGTGTAAAGACAGCACATCAAATATACTACCCATGTGCAAGTATTCATCTGGCCACCCAAATTCTAAGATAATTAATATTCATTTCCATTTGCAGGCCAAAATTAATAATACATCGCAACCATTTATGAATCTCACCAAGTATTCTTATGTTGTATAAAAGCAGCCTTGGCTACATATCCCTCTGCCCCTCAGAACTGAAGCAATCTCTGAGCAGCTTTGTACAGAACTAAGGGTGAAATGATATCTTAGTTTACATTTCTCATTGCTAAGACAAAAATACTTAACACTCAAAGTTAGAGGAGGAAAGGTTTATTTAGCTTGCAACTTGTGGAGGTTTCAGTCCATACAGAAGTGGTTGGCTCCGAGAGGATAACATGGCAGAATGGCATCCCAAAGGAGAAACAGTTCATGGCAGGCAGAAGACAGCAAAAGCAAGTTAGCAAGGCACAGACAGGCAACCTTAGCACCTTCTTTCCATCTCTTTTATATTCTAGGCTACTGAGCTTAGTTAGGGTGGGTGCCAACCCAATAAGTGAACTGATTTCATAATCCCATATTCTTAATCCCACCATCATATTCTAGATCCAGCCACCTCTAAAAAAAATTCCACCTATGACTGCATAAAGCTTTTAGGGGACATCTAAACACAAGCCATAACAGGTAGGAGAGTCTACCACAAGAACTTTCCCACACTGGGCAACTGCAGACACCTCAGATGGTCTTCACTTCTGAGACTATTTCAACCCATACACAAAATTAAAGAAGAAAGGCTGAGGCAGGAAGATCACCTGAGCTCACAGCTTGTCCACAACCTGGACAACACTGCAAGACATGTCTCAAAAAAAAAAAAAAAATAGTGACAGGATAACTACCATCTAGAAATAAGGAATTCAAAGCATAGAGACTAAGTCCAAGGCTAAAGACTTTTATAGTATATTCCTACAAAGTTTATGGAACAGAGAGGAGGTAGAGATGTTGAACAGAAGATACTGACATGGCACAGAGAAAGGGCTAATAAATGATTGGAGATTACTCCACACACCTAAAATGCTTTGTAATAAACGCTAACACTCTAATCCTACTCTGCTTGATTTTGACTTCTTGATTAAGAGTTGAGCTGAAAGAGTAAATGAAACAAAATTCATATTGTGTTATTAGCTGGTTTTAAGCAAAGACAAAAAGAAAGAAAGAAAACCCAAGAAGTCCACTTTAAAATTGCTCTGATGTAACAGGAGCCTGTGAAACTGCACAGAATTTAATTGAAGCAAAAGTAACTGAAGGGGAATTGCTTGGAGAACTGCCAGAAGGGTTTTAACAGCTGGAAGTTGAAAAGTGATTAATTTTGACAGCAATAAAAGCCTCATGTTCATACATAATTATGCTTAGATTTGTGGGCTGCTGGAATTTTTTTCTATGTACTATTAACCTCTTGCTGTCCAAATTGGAATTTAGATACTTTAAATGAGCCCTGAGTTTTAACTGAGTAATAATTTGATTTCAATGACTTTGGCTCATCTCAAGAGAAGAAAGACTTTAAGAGAGGAATAGTGGAAGAACAGGCAAGTTAGGGGCTGATGCACATATTCTTCTGACTATCTATGAAACTTAGTAAAAATAAAGTCATCTCATCTTCCCCTAAGTAGGAAGAGTAACAACAAAGGAATTTCAACCAAAAGAGAAAGATAGGGGAGTAGTGGGGTGCTGTCAAGAGTATGAATCAGCAGCATTCCTAGCAGTAGGAAATAGACCAACTAGAGAATGCTACATAAAAGAACATGGAAGAGAGACGGAAGTGTTGAATAAACTGGATTCTGGAACTGGCAGTGTGGCTAATTAGGTATAAGAGCTTGGACAACTTACTTGATTCCCTTGTGACTTCTCTCTTCCATCCATGAGAAGACTGAGAAAGATAACCTAGAAGACTTCTTTCTCTAAAAATGAAACAGCTTGGATTCTTTGCTTTAGAGTTAGGCATATTCTGAAATTTTTCTCTTAATCACCCTTATTATCCTTGTATCAGCAAGTTGATCAATTGAATGAAACTTTGGTGGTATAAAATATTTTCAAAGTAATTAATTAATATTTAATAATAGACACTTTATGGCAGTATTTTAATAACTTCAGATATATTTGATATATACCATTTACCTATATTATGTGTCACTTTTGCAGCCAGCCTATGAGGTAGAATTTCTAGCCTATTACTATTTCTACTTTACAGAAACAAAGTGACTACATCTCTTTCAAAGACAAAAGCCACTAAATGGGGAACCAAAGATTTGGAAGTTCTAAAGTCCTGATGTTCCCAAGCAAAGATGTCTTATTGCAGATGAAATGAGTTTATGTCATGAATGGCAGAATGTAAAGAACAATGGACCTGAACTCAGAAGAATTAAATTTAGCCTTGTCTCTTCCATTTTCCCAGTTACCTCAAGCAATCCACCACCTCCTCACATTCCACTTGCAAAGTACAGAAAGAGTCTGAATCAGTCAGTGTTCCTCATAATGTGGTGCCCAGCCTCGCAGAATCAACATTACATAGGAACTTGTTAGCAATGCAAGTTCTTGGATTCAATTCAGTTAAGTTCTTAATTCTTGGATGGGTCCCAGACTCTGTGAATTATCATCTCTGGGCATAGAGTCCAGCGATCTGTGCTTTCAGAAGCCATCTAAGTGATCCTGATACTAATGTTTGGGAAACACTGGGAGAAGTGATCACTTTATTAGCTTCTGACTCTCCCATATTATGATTCCATCTGTAACTGTCTGGTTTCAGGTTGCTGAATTTGAAAGTGATATAATTTTGCTATATTTAAATTCTTCCCTGATTCATCTTGCTATAGGACAGGATACCTAAAGCTGGCTTCCTTGAATGTTGTTCCCTTAGTCCTCATCAGAAAACTATGGAATTGGAAATTACTATGGAATTGGAATCATGAATCTAAAGAGAACTGAATGTTTTATTACCTTAAGGAAAAGTATAACTTTGAATTCCACAGTTAGAACTTATATTCTGAGTACCTAATCCAATACCATGTACCACATGTGAATTTAACAAATCCTTGTCCCTAAGGTAAATGACATCCATGCTGTCATTAATAGTCTGAAAGTAGTGGCCTGTGTTTATTTCCATATTCCCATCTGGGCCAAAATCAGGCCTACTTGTGTTCTTGGGTCAGGCATTCCCAAGTAGAAGGTTGGCTTTATCTCTTGATTTAACATTCTCATTACCCTAGGCTTACTTGGCAGATAAGAACCCTTGAAAACCGAGATCTGGACAATCCAACACAAATAATTCCAAGGATACTAATGAGCACCAAATTTTCCCCTCTTCATCAGCAATAACAGAGGAAGACTTCTGAGCTACCAGAGAGACCACAAACGCTTCTGTAAAATCATAGCACCAGGCGACATCACTTTGATCTTCAACACTAAAAACAGCAAGGGAGCAAAGACAAGTGTCTCTCTGCTTCCTCACTATCATAAACTATGTTTGATGATTTTCTCAAAAAGAAACAATGAGAAAAATCAGAGAGATAGAAGTGCAAACTCTACCAGTTACAAAATATTTCTGCAGTAAAATAGAACCTTAAGGAACAATGCATAGACAGAAAGATGGCCACATAACAAAATTGTTCAGAGCTCTGGTTATTAAGGCCAAGGAAAACCTAAGAAACTTCTTCAAGGCCAAGGAAACCTAAGACACACCTGGAATAACTCTACTCACCTGTTTTATGTGATTGAAAAAATTATAGACATTTATTCTGCACCATCCTAGAGACTCATAATTTTATATTTGGCAATAATAAATATGAGAAGAGCTGAAAAATTTTTGTAAGCCACTTGCCAGTTCAAGGTCACTTAAGTTGATATATTTGCAGAAATTCATTAATTTATTAAAAATAATACAGGCACACCTTTCAACTCTGGATACCTGTTATGGTTTATAAACAGAAGTCTCCTCAAACCCTCATTCACCCTTAAGAGGGGCTTTAGAGAGGTGACTGGATTGTGGGTGTGTGAGACTCATCACTGATGGGTTTATGTCTGGCTGTAATGTTGGAAAGTGAAGCCTGGTGGAAAGTCAATGTGGTGGAAGTCAATGTGGAGGTGACCTGGAGGGATCTATATCCCACCTTCTCCCTTGATCCCTCTCTGGTTCCTATCTGCCATACCATGAGGTGCTTCTCCTCTAAAGTGCCCCTCTGCTATACTATCCTATCATGGAACCAGCTAACTATGGACTAAAACCTATACAAACTGGGAGCTAAAATAAACCTTTCTTAAGTTGTAGGTGTTCAAGTATATTGATCCAGCAATGGGAAAGTAACTTAAAAAACACCTGTGAACCACGATGACTCCATAAAGAAGTTTACTTGACATTTGGGCCTTTCCTCTGGGTATCATACATTATCTGTGAAGCAGATATTATTAATGCTCTTATCATATATAGAGAGAAACTGAGGCACAGACAGGCCAACCCAGTTACAAAAGTAATGAATAAAAAGAGTTGGTATTTATAACTACTTTTTTTTTTTTTTGAGACAGGGTCTCACTTTGTAGTTCAGGTTGGCCCTGAGCTCACTACATAGCCCAGGCAAGCCTTGAACTCAGCAATCCTCCTGTTTCTTGCCTCCTGAGTGCTGGGATTACAGGCGTGAGCCACCATGCCCGGCAAGAGTTGGTATTTAACCTAAGCTACCTATCTCCAAAGTTTGTGCTCCTGGATGGTCATGTTATTTTTGCTTTATTTACTCCAAAAATCACTTAGGAATATTTCTAATAGCAAGTAACAGAAAACCCAACTATGAGCACCCCTTAAAACTTGGAAATGTGTGCCAGGCATGGTGGCTCACACCTGTAATCCCAGCACTCAAGAGGCAGAGACAGGAGGATTGCTGAGTTCAAGGCTTGCCTAGGCTACATAGAGAGCTCAGGGCCAGCCTGGACTACAAAGCAAGACCCTGTCTCAAAAAAAAAGGAAATGTGGGAATTTTTTTATTTAGCAGTAATTGTGGAGATAAGCATTGGTGTTATTTGGATGCCCTCAGGGAGTCAGGGTCTCCTCTATCATCTCAGCATCCTCGAGCTTATTATCCTATAACCCCGTTCTTCCAGGTATTACCTCCTCATTCCAGGGAGAGAGGAGAATTAGAAGGAAAAGCTTCTGGTGATAATTTGTTTTATTCACATAGGAAACTAATCTCAATAGATTACCTGCCACATCTCTGTAGCAGAACAGGGTCACATGTCCCTTCTTCAACCAACCAAAGGTCTAGCAAAATGAGATGATTTGTGACTGGTTTAGATTAATTATGATTTCTGTGCTCTGTGTAAAAAGAGGCCAGAATCTATGGCTCCTAAAAAAGTGGAACTTTTTTAAAAATAAAATGGAAACAGGCTTTATTTAAAGTTAGGTCCAAGGAGATGGAGGTACTTCATAACACAAATCACAACTTCACTATGTACAGTAAGTCCCCAACTGATGAAGGGTTCCATTCCCAAGAGAACATTCATAAGTGGATTCATTCATAATCCAACAAAGTGAGCTTTACACAGTGAACCTGTGAAAGTTCACAACTTGAATGTTCATAAGTTGAGGACTTACTGAATAAGTGTGTTATGTTCTTTCGTAGCAAGGAGCAGTGGGGGAAGGAAATACAGTGTGACAATGGATACGCTCAATCTTGTTCCATCCTTTCCTACCCCTCCCCATCTCTTCTCCTTTCCAGTCCAAATAAAACTAGACTTTGACCTCCTGGTACCAATATCTGCGTATGTATTTTGTCCATGCATCTGTGCTGAGAGGAAATATGGGTGGAGGTTTACGCCCTAGAGAGATAAGAGATTAGGGCACAGCAGAGCTGGCTGAGGAAATAGGTGTGACCTATTAATTACAAAATCCCAGGACATGTGTACAGAGCAGTTTTCAAAGCCCTGTACATGGATTTCTGATGGGAACTCAAGCAGGTTTTCTATAGGGTGATCCAGACCTGAAATCAGCCCAAGGAGTGAGTGACACAAAAAGTCCACATTCAGTTTTCACCACTGTGTTCCACCTTGCATGGTGGCCTTGCCCTTGCACTGTAGAATGTACCTTTTTTTCCTACTTTTACTTGACCAAACTTGCTCTGCACAGCCTGTTTATTTTGCTACTTCTAGAAAATCTTTGCTACTATTTGCACATGTGTTAACCAAGTCTCTGCTCAGGACAGAAATAACTTAGAAGCCATCTCCTAAAAGGAACTCCAGTGCCCCAAAACCCAGTAACACTAGGCCTGAGATTTCAAGAAGCCCCTGTATCTACAGGGGAAAAAAAAATCTAAATTTTTTAGACTCTCAAAGACTAAGCTTTTTAAAGTTCCATTTGTGGTGCTGGTTACAACTCCCCCTTCGCATTAGGTCAGTCCCCAGTCTTGAGGGCCTTAAGGCATCACATCATCTGTCAGGCTAACACTGGAACAGCATATAGATTCTGGTGCACAAGCAGAGATAAGTGTGTGCTGGAGTCTGAAAAGGTATCACTGAAGACTGTGAGATCAAATATACCAGAGAGCCAAAGTCAGGAAACATCTAATAGTCATACAGGCTAGATAGGCTTTTTGCTATTAAGCAATCATGCAGAACTCCCTCTCACAGCTTCTGAAAGAGGTGACACAGATGACTCTTTGATATTCACCAAGTTGCCCTTTTAACTCAGCATGCATTGTCTTCCGACGGCACTGCCCATTCACCATGGGCAGGCTTGCCTCTGGGTGCCAAAGTAGCTTCCCCTACTGGTAGGCATAATGTGTCCCACACTGAAGGGGATGAAACAGGTGGAATGAGCATCATGAAACCCATCTTGCCAACTTTGAGCAATAGCAGAGAATTAGAAAGAGTGGATCTAGATTGTAGAGTAAATGGAAGAGAGGATGAACAGGAAGGGGAAGGAGCATGGTGACACTGAGCTGCCTACCATACTCCTCTTCTTTGGATTTCTGTTTGCTCTTATTGTTTAGTCCCTAGTATAATTGTCCTATGGGAAAGCAAAGTACTAAGAAATGGGAATAGGTTAAAAGACATGACTTCTATATAATTATCAGCCACTTAAAGCCTACATTTGAGAAAAGCAGTTGCATAATCAATTTAAAGAAAGGATGAAAAAATTTAAATCATATATGGCTAAGTTGGCCAGTGGCTGTCAGAAGAATCCAAAAGCTTCACCTTGGCATTGGATCTGTGCAGAGAAAAAGAAGATGCTATCCTTAGACTATCAAATGACCCCACACTACAATCCTTTGACTGCCAAACAACAGAAAGCCCAAGACTTAGGTGTTTAGGTACATGCTTAAAAACAGAGTGCATAATTAGTATTTTTGAGGTATAGATGGCACAAGATTCATTTATGCCTATATGTAATTATAATATAACCCAAATATCTCCGGATCTCACCTGCCATCTGGTATCAATAGAATCATCCAAGAATAATGGCTCCAATATCATGGGCACATGTCTCAACCAGCCCCTTTCCCCTGCTGGGTATTTCTGAGAGTCCCCACAGACTTCTCACGTGTGCAGACAAACAAGTTCCAGCCCACCGGGACTGCGTGGCTCCAGATTTCCTCCAGCTTATTTAATGGCCTAGAGCAGAAAGAAATAGCAGCCTCCTTTCTTTTGCACCCCCACTTTCAGAAGGGTCTAGAAACAAGTTGCTTACATCTTCTCAGGCCTTCTCTCTCTCAGAGAGGTGCCTTTCCATCCAGGGCACAGATTCAAATGATTGTGACTGATAAACTCAGTATCTCCTCTTTTCCCCAAATGTTCCACCTTGTAGTTGCATCAGCTCATCTTGTCTGGCTCTTTCTTCCCTTAGGACAACTGACTAATCATCTGTGTTCTAAGAACCTATTCTTAGGAAATAACTGGAGACATGGCCAAAAATATGCATAAGGAATCAATTACAGAGCTCTTCATAATGGTTTTTTAAGAATCCTAAATTTGATCAGAAGGAGACTGGTTAAACTACTTATAGCATATTCATTTTAAAAAAAATAATAAGCATCCATTTCAAAGCATGGGGTAGATTCAGGTTTATTAACATGGAAAGATATTCATGATCTACTGCTGAGCTGGGGAAAGAGTATGATCTCATTTCTGTAGCAATATAAATTAACACATGTGCTCACATGAGTGTGTGCATTAATATGTGCACACACTCCCACAGAAACAAAGAAGTTATCTTTGGACAGTCACACAAGGGTATTTTGCTCTATTCTTTTTATCTTTCCAAACTGCACAAATCATTTCATCAGAAGCATGAGTTGCGTTTATAATCATACAAAGATATACTCATATGCATTTTGACAGATAATTCTTTTTACACAATAAGCTTTAGCACTGATTAATTTTTTAGAATAAAGACTGAAGGGTAGAAAATCTCTACTTACTAACACATGTTGCTGTAATAAAGGATTGATCATTTACTGGAATTTCTGCGGAACATGGAAGAAAATACACCCTGACAGAAAGATGCTTAGTACTGTACATCTCCCAAAATACCCCAAAGCTGGCCAGAAGTGCAGTGCCCACATCACCGCTGTTCCTGGAAGCCTCAAAAATCACAATTTCTGGAATCAAAAAGAAACGTACACGGAGTAAAACAAAGCCCAGGGGAGTCTATTTTATGACTGTTTCTCTGTAGTCTTGGTTACTTTTTTTTTTCAGTCCTCTGATGATCTTTTTCTAATTGATTTGTAAAATCTCAAAGATTAAAAACACCTAGCATTGGGCCAGAGATTTAGCTCAGTGGTTCCGACACCTGCCTCACAAGTGAAAGGTCCCTGAGTTTGATCCCCAGTAACCACATACAATGCTGGGCTTGGTGACTCACGCCCACCAGCAATCAATACAACATACCACAGTGCAGGGCATGGTGGCTCACACCAGTAATCCCAGCAGTCAGGAGGCAGAGACAGGAGGATTGCTGAGTTTGAGGCTTGTCTGGGCTACATAGTGAGCTCAGGGCCAGCCTGAACTACAAAGCAAGACCCTGTCTCAAAAATAAAACAAACAACAACAACAACAAAAAAAAAACACCTAGCATTTACATCACACTCTTTTCTATACTCGCTTGTCTTTTCACTATTTTTGCTCACTGAAATTTTATACTCTAGAGAAGTTGGCATTATTTGTGTGATCAAGCATAACAATCTCTTCATTTGCAAATCTTGGCTCTGGTTATCTTACTTGGTGCTACGGTTTGGATTTTAAGTGCCCACCAAAAGCCATTTGTTACAGTGTCACTGTGACACTATAAGGAGGATGATCCAACCTGTAGAAGGTACAGCTTAATGGGGGGACATGAGGACCTTGGAGTGTATCCTTTTAGCCATTCTCTCCCCACTCTGCTTCCTAGTCATCATGCAGTTGGCAGATTTGTTCCACCACACAGTCTCTGCTATGATGCTCTGTATCCCCACAAGTCAAAAGAAATGCAGGGGCCAAGTAACCAGGGACTGAACCCTCTGAAACCATGATAAGAAATAAATCTCTTCTCCTTTAAATTAGTTGCTCTCATTTTTACCCAAATCATATTTATTCTCTCCCCTCTTTGTGTTCCCCCACCACATTCCCTTTGAATATTTCCTATTTTACAAAATCTATCATGCATTTACATCTACAGGTACTCATACCAGAGAAAAGACATGATATTTACATATCTGTGATCTATTTATTTCACTTATTAGTGTGTCCTCAAGGGATATCCATTTGCACATAAATGAATGAAACTTGTCATTCTTTATGGCAGAGTAATACTCCATTTTATAGAAAAAACACATCTTCTTTATCTAGTCTCCAGTTGATAGGCATCTGGGTTGTTTCCAAGATTTGGCTATCACAAAATGAGCTGCTATGAACATGGATGTACATATGTCTTTATAATACAATTCTTTTAATTCCTTTGAGTATATTCCTAGCAGGGAAAAATGAGAATTAATTTATGGCATATACTGGTACAAATTCCCCAATGTTGAGTGTGATTGTGAGCTGTATATTAAATGTACCAATAAAGAATTCAACTTAAAAAAATTACTTGCTCTCAGGTATTTTGTGATAGCTAGCAATGGAAAGCTAACATACTTGGAAGTGCATTTTCTACCTAAGGTCACCAAAGTTTATGCCTTCATCTTTTTTTTTTTTTCTTTTTGAGACAGGTTCTCACTTTGTAGTTCAGGCAGGCCCTGAGCTCACTATGTAGCCCAGGCAAGCCTCAAACTCACAGCAATTCTCTTGTCTCTGCCTCCCAAATGCTGGAATTAAAGGTTTGAGCCACAACGTCCAGCACTGTGGTATGCAGTTACCAAGGATCAAACTCAGAACCTTGCACTTGCAAGGCAGACACTGGAACCACTGAACTAAATCCCTGGCCCCTTCATCATTTATTTAATGTATACATTTTCATCTTATGTAATCAGAACATTTTAAATATATTATAATATAAAATCTGTCTGTGGCTCATAAGAGATAGAAACATTCCGGGTTGGTTGGTCACTTGTCTAACACCATTTATGAACTCCAATTGGAAATAATTTTTTTTGTGTGGGGAGACAGGGTCTCACTTTGTAGTTCAGGCTGGCTCTGAGCTCACTATGTAGCCCAGGCAAGCCTCAAACTCAGCAATTCTCCTGCCTCTACCTCCCAAGTGCTAAATTACAGGCACAAGCTACCATGCTTGGCATTGTGGTATGTGGAACTGATTACTGATGGGTGTGAGTTACCACCATCAAGTACCACCACACCTGGTATTGTTTTATGTGGTTACCAGGATTGAACTCAGGACCCTGTGCTTGCTAGGCAGGCACCAAAACTACTGAGCTAAATCTCCAGCCCTGGAAAGAAAATCTTTAATATCTGCCAAAACAAAACAAATCTACAAGGATACACATGTGCAGAGATTTGAACACGCTCTGGACGGCCATCATTCTGTTCCTTTTGTCTCCCTGCATATTGCTGTGCTAACTCTATACAATTATAATCATAGTTTTAAGATTTGTTTTATTTGCTAAGGCAAAGGCTCCCTCCTCACTACTCTTTTTCAAAAACACATTAGTTGTTGCCAGGCGTGGTGGCTCACACCTGTCATCCCAGCACTCAGGAGGCAGAGACAGGAGGATTGCTGAGTTCGAGGCTTGCCTGGGCTGCATAGTGAGCTCAGGGCCAGCCTCAACTACAAAGTGAGACCCTGTCTCAAAAAAAAAAAAAAGAAATACATTAGTTGGTCTTAAATCACTCTTTTCCATTATTTAGAATTGCTTTTTAAAATTCAGCATAACACTCCATTAAGATTTCTGCTGGAATCACACTGTAGGTTTATCTTTAGAAAAGAATAAAATATTTTCCATAGAAAGCTTCCTTTTTAGTGTAGGACTGTGTGTGTTTCTTCACATTGGCCCTGGCTGTTTCTTGGTAAACTGTGAAATGCTGACTACCTTTGGTCCTCCTCTTTCCACCTTTGGTCACAAGCAACGGTTGGAATCTCCTTATCGGATTTACAGTTGCAAGACAGGTTTGCTTATCTAGGCTCTAAGGCAAAGCTCCCCCTTCCCAACAGACTTTCTTCCTGTCTTCTGGAGATGGCTCCTTCCTCTGGCCTCATTATCTTGGTTTCTGGTTTCAGAGAAAGAATTTCATCCTCCCAACTCTCTCACTTCTGGGGTCCTTATTTATTTCCAACTCAATACACCATAGCTACTGTGTGTGCTATTTTTCTACAAAACAAATTACCACAAACTTGGCAACTTAAAATAACACCTTTATTTCCTTGCAGCTTCTGTGGTTCTGAAGTCAGGGAATGGTTTAGCGGGTTCCTCCTTAGGGTCTTACAGTCAAAGTACTAAGGACTGTTGGTGAAATTCCATTTCCAGCAGCTACACAGCAGTGGTTCCTGCTTGCTCAATTAGTGCTGCCCCTGGCACCTTGTGGTCTTCGGCTCCATGCACACTGCCCTCATGGGTCCACTCACAGTATGCTAGCTTCTTTCTTCAAGGCCAGCAGGAGATGCTGTCACTGTGGTCCCCTGGGATAAAGTTTCATCTGACAGAATTGCGGGAGGGGCATCAATCATGTGTGCTATCCTCTGTTGATTAGAAAAGTCAGCCCCTGTTCCCACCAACTCCCACAGTGGTCACTGAGGCTATGTCTACAACCTCATAGGTCTCGACTATTACCAGCACCCTACTGCCTCCTGGTCACAGCTGAGATTTAGGGTCTTGGCCTAAAGCTATGAAAGAGGGTAGCTGAGAGAGGACAAGGGGGAGAATGTAGAGGATGAAAAGAGAGGCACTGTGTTCCCTCACAGGACTAGGACACTATCTGTCTGATATAAACAACAGGTCTCAGAATCAGGGGGCAGAGAGAAAGCATAATGTAACCCAATCTTACTAGTTATCTTAGTCTGCTCCATCTGCTTTTGAATCATTGTCAATCCCTTTTTTAATTCATGAGTTTGATACTTAGTGATTTTTCAGTGGTGTAAATTTTATCTTTTTTTAAATATTCTTTGTATGAATGTTAGTGAGAAGTCAGGGAAAACTGTTAGCTTCCTGATGCTTTACTAGTCTTCACCAAGCCAATTTCTGACAGTTGTCACATCCTGAATCCCTGAGAAGACACCACTGGTTTTAGGATCTTTGAAAGCAAAGTTGAGCACAACACAGTCCATAGGAACCTCCTTGGATCCATGGTGATAGTATAGAGAAACCAGAGACAGCTTCTCTCCAACTTGAAATGCATGAATGTCTGGCATGTATTTGCATTGCAGGTGGCCACTTCATTCTCATAATACCCAAGAGACATAGTCACTGTCCTGTTGTCCCACAGTCAGTGACAGTACTTGACTCAAATCACACTGCCTGACTCTGAAGCTCTTCTGTCATGCCTACTCTGAGAAACATCTGAAACATTTAGACACTGGCAATAAGTTTCTTCCCTCCTTAATTCTTTTTTTTTTTTTTTTTTTTTTTTTTTGCTTTTTGAGATAGGGTCTCACTTTGTAGTTCAGGCTGGCCCTGAGCTCACTATGGTACCCAGGCAAGCCGCCACGAATTCAGCAATCCTCCTGTCTCTGCCTCCCGAGTGCTGGGATTACAGGCGTGAGCCACCACGTCCGGCATTGTGGTATGTGGTGTTGATTGTTGGTGGGCGTATCTCCACGCCCAGCATTATATGTGGTTACCAGGGATCGAACTCAGGACCTTGCGCTTGCAAGGCAGGTGCCGGAACCACTGAGCTAACCCTCCGGCCCCCCTCCTTAATTCTTAATTCATATCTTTAGTGTATTCCTAAGTCACCGTGCTTTGAAAGTCTTCATCCTATAATACTAGAAGAATTTTGTTTGACATGATCACCAGGTCTCAGAATCAGAGGCAAGATAAATGTGTGATGTAAACCAAAAGCTGCACACTTACTCTTGGCATTTTCACAATGGAAATGAGCAACATTCCTGTTTCTGAGATATAACCACCTCCCTTTGCCCCACAAATTTTAAGGTCTGGAAAGTATAGCAAGTAGAGACAGTTCTTGAAGAGGGCTCACAGAAAGCGACTGTCAAACTTGGCATCTTCTATTCCAATACAACTTTTATATTTTTATCTCAGGTTTCCCTGAAGCACGCAACACAAGACAGGGATAGGTAGATGCACATCTCCTTGACTCTCAGAAAAATCTTTAGCAGTGACTACAACCACTGGGAATTTCTAGGTCCATCCAGGCAACTATAACAAAATACTGTAGACCACGCGACTTGTAAACAATAAACATTTATTCCTCACAGCTCTGAAGGCTGGCAGGTCCAAGATCAAGACACCAGCAGATCTGAGATCTGGTAAGGCTGCTTCTCAGATCACTGAGGGCACCTTCCAGCTGCGCCCTTGCAGGAAGGAAAGGGCGGACAAGCTCCCCCGGGCCTGTTTTATAAAAACACTAATCTCATTCATAATCTCATTCTCCATCTTCATGACCTAATTATGACCTCAAAAGGTTTCCACCTCCTAATACCATTATCACCTTGGAGGTTGGGATTTCAACATACAGATTTGGCCAGGGTTTGTGTGGGGCACAAGGATTCAGACCACAGCAGAGGTAGCCATAGGTGCTGGTGTCATAGTGGTGCCTGGCTTGGAAGGCTGGGGCTGTGTGCTCAGTGGGTAGAGTATGAGACAGGAGCTGGGACTCTAACAGACACATTCCAGCATAAGTTCTTCGATAGCAAATGAGACAAGTTTAGGGAGATGTCTTACAAAACAAGAGACCACACAGCCAGTCCCTAAGCAAAGGTATAGATTCCCCACATCCCTGAACCCCATGATAATGTACAGCTGCTGCTGACCGCAAACCCAGCCCCCAACTGGCTGAGCTACATGCCTGCCTGCTAACTAGGTGCAAGTAACCACTGAAACCAACCCCAGCACATTCCTAACAGTTATAGATCATCAAAGGTCAGTTTCTCATGCACAGCAGCCTCAGTAAGCACAATTTAAGCTTGCTTGGGTCCATTTCTCAACAATCATGGACAAGCCACAAAATGTCACCAAGTGTCAGTTCTAATACAGTAGTTCTCAAAATCTGGTCCCCAGGTCACCAGCATAAATGCAGTGACATGGAGGAACTTCTCAGAAATGTAAATTCTTGAGACCTCCCCCGGACCTATGCATTCAGAAAAGCTGAGTATGGAACAAAAGGATCTTCTTTTACAAGCCCTCTAGGAAATTCTGCTGCATCCTCATGTGAGAAACGCTGCTCCCATGCCCTCTGGAAGTGTGAGAGTTAAATACAATAAGTTATGTCTAACTATCCTACATGTACACAGATGGATCCATCAGGGACTAGTCATGGGGAAATAATATCAATATAATAGAAGGTGTTCCTTGGCTTTGCAATATCATCGATTATTTTTCCTAACCAAGAAGAGCTGAACCAGGTGTGGTACAACAAACCTAGTACTCTGGGAGGCTGAGGCAGGGGGTTCACAATTCCAAGCCCAACCCGAGCAACTTAGTGACTTACTAAGACCAAGTCTCAAGTTTAAAAAGGAAAATTAAAAGGGGGTTGGCAGGGGATGCAGCCCTGTGTGAAAGTCATAGGTTCAAGTACCAAGAAGGAAAGAAAAGGGGGGCTGACATAGCAGGAAGAAAGAACCACAACCTTCTGTGGGGGTGGAAAGTCTCAGGTCAGCTGCTGTACCAGCATTGATAGCTCAACACCCAGAAGGTTTCAAATGAACACCTGGGGCCACAGCAACCCCCTCAGACAGGTGTACTCCCCACCTCGTCAGTGCTCAGTTTGTGGAAGGTCGTCCTGCTTCCTGCACCCTGCACACTCACAGCCCTATTCCCATCTATCTCAGACCCTGCCAGTGCCTGTCTAATTAAAGAATTCCAGCTTTTCATCTCTTGGCTTTTGTGCATTTTAATACCCCATGGCAGCTTCTAGCCACTCTGCTGTTGCCAAGGTGGTCCCAGTGATCTCTCCAGGTGGCAGTACTTGTTTCCATGGGATTCAAATGGTCTACCTTGGCCAGCTTCCCCATACATCCTGTTACTTTCTACATGAAGCTTCACACAGTGTTCTGCAAAGGGTCGTTTTGTGTCATCGCAGATAGGCCTGTAGATGTGGAGTGCCTGGCACACAGCGAAGTCTCACTGATTTTACTAGGACGCCATGTCTAGGATGCCATATCTACTGTACCTTGTCCTTGAAACAGTCACACAGGAGCCAGGAAGCCAGCCAGTGACAATTCTAGTACAAAAGCACAGCACAACTTTCACGTAACAGGTTTGATGATGGAAGGGTTAAGTTTTTACCGCTTCTTGCCAATACCTTTTTTTGCCAACTGAGTTAGTCTTTCTATTCTTTTGGTAATCTCTTCCAGGGTTAACTACATCCACTTTGGTGATGAAATATGTGAGTCTCCACTGCAAATGCAGGTACTGCTGTGAGCAGGGTCTTTCCCCCTTCACTGAACTCAGAATTAAAACTTTGATTCTTGTCATATATTCCAGCCCCAGAAGTAGTTTCCACTGCAGGCATTATCAGAAGATAGTTTCATGCTTTCTAGCAGTACCTTTTCTATGAACACTACAATCAATTTAGTTCATACATGTATTAAACTAAGAGGCATTCTTTCAAATGAATTTAAATACACTTTATTTTTAGGCAACCTACATGACATGTTTTTGTTGGTTTTTTTTTTTCCCCTAAAGAACAATGCTTTTGTTCCAAATAAATCATGGTCAAAATACATGAAGCGTTCAAGATGACATCAGTCCCATTTGTCTAAAATCCTAGTGTGTGGATGACAGGCAGTAGCCAGTTATGACAAGTGATAGATCCATGGTAACCACTGAAACCAGTAACATTTTTCCATTTCTAAACCCTCCTTAAGGAAAATTATAAATGGGGTCACACCATCCTCATGGTAGTCCAGGAGAACAACCACACTATCTGGATTCATGTCTGCACTAATAAAGAACTGATAGTTTTTTAAGTTAGCAAGGATGGGCTGGATTTGTTCGGCAGCCCCTGCCATAAAAGCTTCTACACTTTCTGGTCTTTGTTCTTCAAGTTTGCCTTTGATTAATTTCACATAATCTTGATATATTTGTGAAACTGGTTTCCTGCAAGTGAAGGCTGATGACATTATCAACACCAGTGACTTACTGTGCTTTGGGTCCCTTTATCCTTTAGGCCTCTAGAAGAGGAGCCAGTCATTAGTGCTACCCTCTGTTCTACTGACCATCTTATCCTCCACCTCTAGGCACAGCCCATCCTCCACGATCTTCTGGGCCTTGTAAAGATCAGAGAACATATTATTGTCTTCTAGGGGACAGAAAGCCAGCAGTCACGGGGCACCGGAAGCCTGACCTCTGTCATTTCCCATGCCGGCCAGTTGCCAATATTTATAATGATATTCATTTGAATCAATTCCTCCTGTTTTCTTTTTATTTTGAGTTTGAGCCAGTTTTTTCCCCCATACTGGGAATCAAACTCAGGACCTTACACTTGCCAAGCAGGTGCAGTGTCACTGAGCAATATACCTAGCCTAGAGCAGCAGGTTTTTTTCTAATACATAAGGATATGTCACCCATTTCTGTGTACTTAAATCTTTAACTATGCTCAGTCTCTTTCTTTGTGATTAAAAAATCAGACAATTTACATCAGTAAGAAATAGCTGGCAAAAAGTAACCATTTTGACCATAGTTCTCCAGTGTCCCAGAGTAGGATACTTAGAGGAGGACCCCAAGTTGCCTGTAATGGAGGGAACAGCTCAGGGTCTTCCTGAGGCATGATGAGAGTCACAGGGCTCACAGTGAAACAGCAAGAGAGGACGTGAGAGCTGGCCAGGTGTCTGGGTCCTGTTCAGCATTCTGACTCTTACTGTTCAGCCTACAGACATGGTCAGTTTGTTCATGTTAAATCTTTTAAAATAGACAAATTTCACATTTAAAGAATTAACTCTACCTTCACTTGAAAATCCCAAACATCTGGCAATGCTGAAACAATATTCCCATGGGGCAAATATCAGCTGACTGGAGATCACCTTCCCTTTGTAGCCAAAACCAGTTCACTCGCCCAGGCCACCACTGCCAACACCTCTTGCCACCTTATGTGAACATGCACACACCCTTTTGCATTAACTTGCTAGCTGCCATAATAAAATGCCAGACTGGATGGCTTACACAAGAGAAATTGGCTTTTCCATAGTTCTGCAGTGTGGCACATGTCATCCAATGTTGATAAGACTGGTTCCTTCTGAGAGTCACTGTCCTTTGCTTATAGATGGTCGTCTCCTCGCTATATGATCACAGGATCTGACCTCTGTGTTGTCCACATGCATATTCTTTTTCTCATAGAAAACCCAGTTATACTGGCTTGGGGCCTACACTAAGGGCCTCCATTTACATAACCATCTCTTTAAAGACCATATGTCCAAATAGCATCGCGTTCTTGGGTGCTTGGTATTGGGCCTTCAATATATGAATTTTGGGAGACACAACTCAGCCCCATAACACAACCTGTCACTCACTGATATTACCACTTAATTTCAAACACATTTCCATATGAAACTGTGACCACAGAAATCTTGGTTTGTTATATAACTTTTCATAGCTTTGTGTCTTATTTTATCAGTCATATGAAAAGCCTTAATAATGAAATTCATAAAATATGCTTATAAGAGATGGGAATTTTACAGCAAAAAAGAACTTCTGAGATATCTTTTCCATTGGTTTTTAAACCATTTTAAAATGCAGAACCACCTAACAAGGAACTGAAGATATGGAGCCTCCCCATATAAAATGTGACTTGAAGACTTCTGATCCAATCCACATCCCTCAGCTTGTATATGAGGAACCGAAGGCTCATTTCAGGTCTAAAGCTATGCAGAGCTGGGCACAGATCCTTTGTCTTGCCTCCCATGGTTCCTTCTCTCTGGGATTCCAACAAGGGCATGATGTCCAGGTTGGTGGGTAAAGAACAGAAATGGAAAAGAGCCATCTTGACATTTTGCTAGTGGGAAGAGCAGTCTGAGCCTAGATCTAGAACAGCTGAGTTAGCCTAACATCAAAGGATCTGATCCCTCTGTTCATGCTCATGTACGACACAAAAGAATTAGAAGCTATGGATTTTAATAGGCCTTGCAATGTTAAAACACCAGGTTCCCAGAATATGATGGTGCTTATGTCTGTCCTTACCTTTGGCCTATCAGTACAAAAGGGCGCTCCAAGAGCTCCCTACCTGCAAAGGCCAATAACAACACTGCACCACACAGACAAGACCTTCCTCAGGGGTCACCTGCTGAGGCCACCTCAACATCCATACTCCAGCTTACTATCAGAGAAAACAAAAATGATAATTAAAAAGATCTTCCCAAGAAGAGGTAGCACTGCATGGCCCACTCTTTTCTCAGTAACACAAACCAAGCATTTTGTACCACAGGGAAAGTGAAAGCAGAAGAATGGGAAGAGTTGTTATGCCGTTTGGGAACTGTAATTATAGAACTCCAAAAAAGCAATGGCAGGAATTTGTTCTCTAACCAACATTCCAGTGACAATGAGCTTATTAGTTCATGAGCTTGCCTGCCATTGACAATGCTAATTCTCATAAGTAATTGGAATTGCAATTCTGAGCCAAAATCTGTGACCCAAACATCTAAACTTTGGTTACCACCAACAGCCACATTCTCATCTTTTTCTAAGCCACATGGCTGGACTACGTTTTCTAGCCTACTTGCAATTACTTAGAGCCAGACCACTGGGTTCTGGCCAATGGAATATGAGCCAGGCATTGGGTGCTGCTTCCTGGCATGGTCCATAGAAATGTACCACATAGAATTCCTGCTCCTTCTTCTTCTGATAGTGAAATGGAAAAGATTATGGGAACAGAGAGGGGGAACAAAGCCTGAAATAAGGTAGCCTCAGTCCCTGAAATGATAATGCAGACACACCTCTACCTAATCCTTACCAGCCTATGATGTGGGCAAGAAAAAGTGCCTGTTGTGTTTGTTCCCTGGGATTTGAGAGTTATGTGTTTCAATAATTAGCATTATTTACTGTAACACCTGTATCTTTTGAAGCCAAAATACAAGCCTACTGCTCCTGGACTCATTTATCAGACTTGAAATACTTGAAGATATCTCTCATCTAAAGGTCGTAAGATGACAATTCTGACTTTTTCTCTTAGTACTTTCCCCTTTTTCCTTTCCCCAAGTCAAACAAGTTCCCAGTGTGCTGTCCTGAGTACACTGTATCAGGGCAGAGATTCTCACTGCAGAAACTCCTCTAAGTCCCTTTCTAGCTATAATTTCCATAATCCCAAGCCCTTGGCAGATCAAAGAGGATTCCCAGCATCAGAGTATCTGGTGCAACTGTCATCAGTGGCACAGAAAGGATTGAGGTAACTTGATTTTCTCTGCCTCTCAGGATGGAAAAGTATTTCACAGCCCCAGTGGTCTTTCTTAGCAGGATGAAGCCTAAGACAATCACCTAAGATAATTTAATGAATTAAATTATCTCCTACATGTCTGGAGAGACATTAGTCAACCTCAGGACAACCTTTTAAAAACATTTCTGAGTGGGCTGGAGGGTTAGCTCAGTGGTTCCGGCACCTGCCTCGCAAGCGCAAGGTCCTGAGTTCGATCCCCGGTAACCACATATAATGCTGGGCGTGGAGACACGCCCACCAACAATCAACACCGCATACCACAATGCCGGACGTGGTGGCTCACGCCTGTAATCCCAGCACTCGGGAGGCAGAGACAGGAGGATTGCTGAGTTCGCAGCGGCTTGCCTGGGCACTATAGCGAGCTCAGGGCCAGCCTGAACTACAACATGAGACCCTGTCTCAAAAAAAAGCAAAAAAAAAAAAAAATTTCTGAGTATCATGGTTTACATGAGAAACCCCAATTAAGAAATCCTGGCTACAGGGGAGAAAAGAGGAATAGAGTATAAAAGGAGAATAAGAGTATAAAACATCCCAAGACAGAGGTGTAGGTATCAAGGAGTACACAGAATGCCATGGACACATGACAAAGGAATCTGGCCTTGCTGAGAATGCACAGCCCAGAAATAGCAAGATCCAGGGAAGGAAGAGCCACTTGGCAAGTGACAGGCACCTGCCTCTGGCTGAGAAAGGACCTGTAACTTGCAGGACCAATTATTAAAGATTCTAAGGAGGAATCAATGAATAGCTCCATGAGTCATATTCAAAGAATATAATGAAAGGATTTCCTACAATGTCCAATTCTTTTCCATGCCCATGTCGGGCAAGGTATTCAGAGGCCTAAAATGATCAAGCCACACTCTAACTAGCAAAGCTTTCCAGCTCCAAAGTCTCAAGAGTAAACTACATCTTCCCGGAGTTCAGTTTTCTCCCTGGGTCGACAGAGAGCTTCTCCAAGATGGTGGCAGTGCCTTCCTTCTGATGCAGACTTAACCTTTAGACCTTCTAGAAGACCTCACCAGGCTGCCAATGTATTTGTGGCAGGCTGTGGTTCTCAAAATGTTGCTGGATGTTTTGCCAAAACCATCTCCTTCCATAATGTAATCAGAGCCTGGAATGGTGCAGTGGAGGTCACAAAAAGAGGAGTCGCCGCCTGTCAGGCTCCTGAAGAAGGCACTTGACAGAAATACTGTCAGGAAGAAATGCTTACAGAAGAGACGAAAAGTATAATGTTAAAACTTCCTACTTTTCTCAGGAAAACCAGGCATTTAATAACTGTAACATGTCAAATGTGGAAATCAAAGTATCTTTAATAAATGATGCAATTATGCCCACCACACCTTCGATAGATAATTACATGTGTTACTTGAGAGAGATTCAAGGGTTGTTTTTAGCCTGAGGCTTTGCACTTTAAGTGGGATGTGGGAACACAGGAGCTCAACCTAAGTTCTAGAAGGTCCTTCCTCAGGGGAAGAGAAAAGGAGTTGAAATGGTTTTATTCTGGTGCTGAGAAAACTAAGCAATGAAGTGAGGGCTGAAGAGCTGCTTTCAGACATCTTAAAGGTTCGGCTCAGGACACAGGCCCACTGGGCTCAGCCCTTCCCTCCCCAGCTCAGAGCCCTGGAGCTCAAGCGCCGAGCAGGAGCATGCGTTGAGTGCAAGGATGGCTCTGCCGCCCTCCCTCACTGCGATCCCTGGACTGGTTACCTGCTGTGTTCATCAACTCTCCATTATAATGAAATGCCTGGCACAGTCAACTTAGAATGAAAAAGAGGATTGTTTTGGCTCATCAGGAAACACACAAGAATGAGAAATGAGGCCAAGGTCCCAGAATCCTCTTCCAGGCCAAACCTCCAGTGTCCTAAAGACCTGCCACCACCTCCCACATGACCGTCCTTGGGACTGAGCCTCCAGCACACAAGCCTCCAGAGGACAGTTAGGACCCAAACTACTGTGCAGTATCCACATAACCCCCTCTCCATCTCCTCCACTGGCTTCACAACAGTGCTGACTCCCAAACCATTCTATACAGCCTGCACCGAGGCTCAGAGAGCTCTGACGCCCCACAAGGTGCTCCTCCACCTGGCCCACCCTACTTTGTGTTCATATGGCCCATCTCAGCTTCTCAGCAGCTGTCTCAGGGGCTTCCCAGTCTTCCAGTTTCCTATCCCCACTAAGCATCCCCTTTCCACATCACTGCAGACCCCATTACCCCAAAGCACCCATCTAAGACACATCTGATAATGTCAGTCACCAGGATAAGCCCCTGCAATGGGCTTTCTGCAACTTTAGAAGTTTTTTTCAGTAAGTATTTTTAGTATCCCTGTCTTGGCTCCTTCTTGGTCCCAATCTCCTTAGCACCAAGTGCCTTTAAGTCTGACCCCTTCCATTGTCCTCCCGCTTCTCAGCTCTTCCTCTGGTCCACTGAATCCCAAGCTCCAATCATATTAGGCGCTCACACTTCCTTGGACCTCCTCTTGCCTCCCTGCCCTCCTCTGGGCAATTCTTGTCTCCTCCATGTGGTAGAGTCTGGGTCATCTTGCACAGTTCAAATCAAAACCTATTTTATTCCTCCTGTGCACCTGGGCAGAACTCATTACTTTTACCTGTGCTTGGTCCTGAAATGGCACCTGTTGCATGTTATAATTTGCTGTGTACATTTTTACCTTTTCCACTACTCCATTAACTTCCTGGAAGGAGGAACTCTGTCTTATTTATTTAGATTTTCTTCTAGTACTTGTTATAGTGTCTGATATGACACATTTGTGAACATCACTGAATCACAGAATAAGCTCTCAGCTCAAGTTGAAGAGAGCCAGTACAGCAGCAGGCCTGTCAGAGCCCAGGTAAGGTGGGGTAGTACGGCTTGCAGAGTTAGCAATTTCCCAACCTGATGGATGAGACATGAGGACAGGGCTGTGGATGCTATGGTTTGGATCTTAAATGGCCCCAAATGAACCATGAATTGGAGCCCTGGTTGTAAGGCTGGTGATTTGCCTGACCGGGAGCCTAGAGTTTTCACCGTGGAGCAATAGGCAAAACTCCACGATACAGTCAGAGGAACGGACTTACAACCAGCTGCCCTGGCTTTCAGTTAACACCCTTCTACATCCTAGGGTCTGGACCAAAGGTGGCAGTTTCTGCCTTGTCTGCTCCTAAGTGTCACAACTGAAATAAAACTCCATTAGCCAGTCTGGCCACACCACAAACATGTGGGTTGGAAAACAAACTGCCTGGTTCTTTGCAGGTTCCTATGGATACAATGAATCCTTGACCCACTGGGACCCATGTGCGTGGGCAGCTACTGCTTCTGGGCTGCAAATACCAGAGACTAGGCAGAGAAGAGGAGGTGAGGAAAGAGCTGAGAAGGGGGAAGGCAAGAAAGAATGGGAAGAGAACATATGGGTATGTCTTCCTGCAGAAGCTAGAATGTAATTGATAGCTTCTTGAACACCAAACATGTTTTTGAAGAAAAGTTCCTTTTGCTAAATATGAAATGTGAAAATCACAGTGGAAGATTCCATTGCACAATCAGAGCGAAGCTCCTGGATATATTTTGATCAGTAACTTCTAGACACATCTTTCACAGCCAGAGCCAGGCAGCCAAGCACTCTGGAGTGTGCTTAACTAAGAAGCAAAGGCAGCCAATCTATAAACATGTACTATGATGCCTTTCTCTACCTTTTGCTCATTTCATTAATAAACGTGTTCATTTATATATATAAAAATAATAATACCATCTATGACATTCTTCACAGCTGAAGACAGAGGCTTTTACTCATAGATTCACAATAACCCAGCAAGGAAGGCGAACTGCATATTGCTAGATGGTTTTCCTGACAACGAATCAAAAGCATTGATTAGAAAGTCTTTTGTCCCAGAGCCACCTGGCAGAGGTAGGAGTAAGACTCAAATCCAGGACTTCAGCTCCCACTCCTGATAGCCTCCTCCCCATGGAGGCCTGTAAATTTAGTTCTGTGTAACTGCCCGTGATTTCCCGCCCATCTCCAGGAACCACCAGATGCCCTGGATGTAACTGGATGCCTCCACTTTAATTAGAGATGTCCACTTCTCGAATACAGTGCCTGTGAATGTGCATGCAGTGACAGAACACTACAGCTTATAAAAAGCTTTTTGTAGCCCTACCTCTTGGACCCACCATAAGTTCCCCTCCCCAGCCCTGAAGTGAACAGCTATTTTAATTTTTTCAGATTAAGACAGAGAAGCTGAAGAGGTTGAAAAATATGTCCTTTGCATACACTTGAAAAGTGCTGAACTAGGAACAGCTAAAATCCAAACTCCTCATCCTGAATCCCACACTTCTATCGGGAAGCCTGCTCACTTTGCTGCCTGCTCCCACCTCCAAATAAAAAGTCTACATAACACAGGGAGAGTCCATCACATTTTTAGCAGACAGTAGTCAAAACACATGCTGGACTGTGGTAAAGGAAGTATGTTTTTCCTCTTGGTTTAAAAACTGGGGCACTTCCTCCTCTGGGAGCCCACTGCACTCCAAAAATGACAAAGGGATAGGACACACTCCTTGACTGTGGTCACAAATTTAGTTATCCATGCTTCCATGTACAAGTTCTTTAATGCTGGGTCCATGGGTAGCTGGCAAATCCCCTCCAATGGATTTCTCCTCATGGAGAAGGTCTGTGGTTTTCCTCAGTTTCTCAAAGGAGTACAAGAGTGGAGAGCAATGACTGCTCGGCCATGGAACTTATCCAGCGTGGGCTCCACAGTGCTCTGGCATGCATGTCTGATACACGAAATAGATGCGTGCCTGCATGCGTCCGAGATTGGATGTGCGGGGACATAGTACCATGTTTCTGTTTTAATCAGGCTCTAGTTCCACCACCGACCAACTGAAATGTAAACTGGACCATGCACCAGACAGAACGCAAGCAACAGAGTAAAACTTTAGGGAGAAGTATTTGAAACTGTGAAAACCTTTTTGACTCTCAAGACCAGTAAACGTGATACATCTGACGCCCCATTGACACCGTCCTTCCGGCCTTCCCACCCACTGACAATAAAGCTAAGAACAGGACTTGCACGTAACCAGCTCTGGAACAGCAAACTGAATGATATCATAGATGTTCCAGCCGTAGCTGGTTATATATTTTACACTTCATAGCTATTTCCCTGTCAGAATTATAAATCCATCATGCACAAAGAGCTAATTTGAAATGGAACATATCAGAAAATCACAACTCAGCAGAAATAGAGCACTTTCTTGACAAATACTGCACAACTGTGTCATATGCACACATTGTGGTTTTAGAGATTGTCCAAAGTACAGAGTGATTTGGGATTTCAGTCTATCGTCCATGAGTGTGGGGCTGATTTCAAGAAGATAATTAAAGTCAATTGTACCCAGTATGTGAAATCAGACACCATCCTCTACTTGCTGGGTTTGGTAGATCAAAGATGATAAACCTGTCATGAACCAAGACAAAGGGCCACCAGGGAGTGACAAATCCCTATCAGGTTCAGACTTTGTCAGAATAGTTAATGTAGAAACAAAGTTGGTGAACACACCCATCCTCCTCTAATCTACAATGAGCAGCACTGAAGGAGACCTGGCCAGATCTTTCAACATGTTGGCAAGAGCCATCCCTTAACAGCCTGGAATGAGAAGATGGAGAAATGTGCTGGAGAACATTGCGCATCTGCGGCCAGCATCTGTCACTGGAGGTTTCCGTGTGACTCTCAATACACAGAAACTACTTGAAGGTTAGGGGCTGGGGATTTAGCTCAGTGGTTCTGGCACCTGCCTGGCAAGTGTAAGGTCCCAAGTTCAATCCCTGGTACAGAAAAAAAAAAAGGCAAAACTACCTGGAGGCTAAGTCTCACTCTGGGAGTTAGCATGAAATATCAGAGATTATAAAATGTCCTGCCAAGGACAAATTTTTACAATCCTACATTGTTCTACCTGTGATTCGTATTCTTTTCCGTGAGAGATTAGAAAGGATCAGGAGGGTACAATCAGAGGATTGAATAACAGATCAAAAGTACTAAGGTCTCAGAAGCTGCTATTTAACTGGTAAACCAAAGACAATGTAGGATTTCAAGAGATCAGCTTATTTCACACACTGTTGTGATAAGAGGGAGAATCTTCTGGAGTGTTTTGTCTCCTGTCTACACTGTCCTCTTTATCTTCACAAATCTGCAAAGCAAGCTGAACCGGTGTTATGGTTGTATCTTAAGATCAGAGATTTTGCATATCTTTTCCAGGTTCACACTTCCGTTTTCAGAGCTAGACCCCACGTTTTCTGGTTCCAAATCCAGGGGTCTTTCCTAGCAGAGTGGAAGGGATTTTCCCTGGTTTGTTACTGTTCAAATGGCCCCATAAACTAGCAAGTCCTCTTATGGATGAAACTCCTTTATGAAAAGGTTATTTTAGCAATTTAATATCTTTTGGGTGGATCCAAAGGTTACTCATTTGATACTCTATTCTCCTCCTTCTGTAATAGATACACATGTTTATTTTAGTAGTTTAATTATAAAACGTATCTACATTTACTGAAATTTGTTACTTTATGACTTTATGACAACTATATGGACTAATCTAAAAACTTTGCAAAAAATGCCAAACATTCAAAAGGCATTACTTGAGGGAAACATCTGTATTATTCATTCAGTTCAAAACATATTTTTTGAATACCTACCAGGCACTGCCCAGGAGCAATGAACCATGACAAAATGAAAAGTGGTCAAGGGAAAGCCCCCTCTTTACAGAGCTAGAGCTGAAAGAGAAAGAGGAAAACAAATAAAAACATGTAAATGCATAACTTGCACTATGAACTACACAGAATGCATTGGAACAGAGGTAGAGGGTTCCAGAAGCCTAGACAAAGGGCTCTTGTTGAGTGTTGCAAGACAGAGACATCCTCCCCACAGAAATGGTGTCAGTGCCAGCAATCTGTGAGCAGGATTTTGCAGAGCTTTTCTAGCTTCAACCATACTGCTAGAGCTCTTGGGGAACTCTGACCAATAGTACCCCAAAACCTTTTCCACTTCTTTGTTTTTCCACATTACTCTCCAGTATTCTCCCTTCCTGAATTTTGTTCCAATAGCATCCTTGTCATCCTTCAAGGTGCAGCTTTTTCCCAGAAGCCTTCTATGACTTTATTTTAAGAAACAGAATTGAAAGTAACCAGGAAAGATTGCAAACAAAAGGTTTAAATTCAATTACAGCCTCCTTGATCCATCAGCAAACCTAAACTCCTCAGCTATCTCAGTCATTAAAAGAGTATCTATGTCTGTCTATACTTTTATGTTTTAAAACTAAGTCACCCATCGCTTCTCGGCCTTTTGGCTAAGAAAGTGTAAAACTAAGTCACCCTATATGCTGCCAGAGTGCTAGTGGGGAGGTCCAGAGGGGAATCATGGCCATTCCTAAATTCTACCAAGACATGTCATTGCAGCATCTTCAGCGAAAGCCAGAGGAATGAGACCGGAAGTTGTCCTTTTTCTGTTCTACAGTATCCCAATTGGGCTTTGAGAGGCAGCTGCACGGTAACCACTATATCCCATCCTTGGTCAACTAGTGGCACACTTGGATAAAAACATGTCAACATCGTATTGCAGAGGACCTTAGATTTTTTTTTTTAACTCTAAAATTATACAGTGGTTCTTCTGACCATCAGCAAATCTTTACAGAAGGGACCAGAATAATTTTCTTCAGAGACACTACAAGAGTAAAAAGAGAGAGACAATATTCATATTATAGAGTTTTGCAAACTCTCCGGATGTCCTAACAGTAAGTTACAGATGTTTAATCCTAAATTAAGAAGCTAACTATAATGTGGATTCTACAAATGGCAATTTTCTACAATTTGAAGAAGATATCTGGTAGCTCAATTCCCACTGGAAATGGTTGGCAACTGTTCTGCTCTCTGTTAAACATCTCTGTCAGCCTTACTTAAGAACAGGATCACACCAGCAGAGAACAAAAGCCTTACAAAAACAACATAAAAGTGATAAAGAAACTATAATTTGAATTCTCCTCTAGACATCTCAGTATTATTTTATAAGCAAAGAAAGTACTAGAATATCAAGGAACATGCATTCATACTTGTATTAATCCAAGTAAACTATCTCTTGGCTTTTCATATTCTGTGTTACTGGCTTGCTCTCATTTGTTTTGAAAAGAAACTTTATCACTTTTCCTGTAGCATGCCATTTTATCTCTTTATTCTGCTTGCAATAAGATAGCAGCCTAATATTGGCAGAGCAACTTCCTACAATGATTCTTTGTTCCAGTGGGGGGTAATGTATGAATAGTACATTATTAAAATAGAGAAGGAAGTGTGTTTCATTTCATTTATTATTTACTTAGGGAATATTGTCATGGTACCGGGTACTTTACAAAAGACAAATAAAGTGAAGCAATACAGCAGTGCACTTGATCTTGCATTTCATAGGAAGCTTTCTGAATGCTTACTAAACATTGACTCATAAATCAGGCAGGACATGAAGGTGGCTTTAAATTTACAGTCAGCTTTATGGACCCTCCTGTGTACAGAGTTTCTCACCTCCAGTACAGACCTCCTTGCTGAGTCTCCGGGACCTCTGGGGAAATGGAAAGATGAACTCAAGATGGGGGTTGGTGTTTTTGCAACATAACTGGTGACTTTAAAGAAACAGAGCTAGAAAATCATCGTAACAAACAGAAGAGACTCCAGGAAACTGAAAGCTAAAACAGTGAATTTCATAGACAACTGACTGATAGCTCTAGATTCTAAACAAAGAGCAGACTTAACAGCTGTCAGAGTGAATGTTTTACTTATCTCGGATTTGGCCCTTATCTTTGTCTAGCACATTTATGAGATCTGAAGTTGAGCTTTTTTTACATAGGAGAAAATTCTTCTAAATTTTTTCAAGGTAAGAACAGCCAAGATTGTATTTATATATTCAAAAAAGTTGAAATCTGCTCCATCCTCAAACTTATCACATACAATGTAGCAGATACCATCTTGATGTGAAAGCTGAAATCAAAAGAACCTCATTTCCTTAACTCTCAAAATTCTGAATCCGTGGAAAAATAACCAAAAATGGGTAGAGATAATGCTTGTGAGGTCTGTTGGATGATACCTAGGGGAGCAACACTCATTACACAGGCTCACTGACCATAGGCAACAGCCTTCAAGACTTCCTGACACTGGGGTCATGTGGTTCCCTCTGCAGGTCTTCACAGAGACTCAAAACTCATAACTTCAAAATTCATACACTTTCCTTGGGAGGCTTTGGTTGGTCCTATGCTCAGAGATAAAGTGGAGGGCAGCAGCCCAATTACTATTCCAAAATCGGGACCCAGAGGCCATGGCTGTGCATCTCAGCTTCAGTCTGGCTTTCTATCCACTCCTTGGAGTTCACTCTTCTGAGGGGCTGCACTGGTAGCTCAGGGCTGATGCAAGTGTGTTGCCTGCAGGCCAAGCAGCCTCCTGGGAACAAGCCCATATTGTACCTACTGTGAGGGTGTGCAGTCTGGTTGGGTCCTAGGCAAGATATCACTCCCAGAGAGGGCTGAGGAAGCTCCAGAAGGTAGCTTCTTTTAAGAGAGCAAGGAGGGCTGGGGATTTAGCTCAAGTGGTACCGCACCAGCCTTGGATGCACAAGGGCCTGAGTTCAATTCCCGGTACCACAAAAAGAGAGAGGGGAGAGAGAGAGAGAGGGGGGAGAGAGAGGAGAGAGAGAGAGAGAGAGAGAGAGAGAGAGAGAGAGAGAGAGAGAGAGCCAGGGACAAGGCTGAATGACTTAGCATGGCTAAAGAATCAGGACACAGTAGAGTGGAGGCCACCATCATCAGCCTATTGTCAGGGCTTTATGTGTAGATCCCTGGGAAAGACAACATCATAGCCAAATCCTAAAATAAACAATGCTTCCATAATTCTGTAGCTCCCTGGACTTCATGGTCCCACTCTTTGTAGTTCAGGCTGGCTCTGAGCTCACTATGTAGTCCAGGCAAGCCTTAAACTCAGCAATCCTCCTGTCTCTGCCTCCCGAGTGCTGGGATTACAGGCGTGAGCCACCACGCCCGGCACTGTGGTATGTGGTGCTGATTGCTGGTTGATTGCTGGTGGGCGTGAGTCTCCACGCCCAGCACTGTATGTGGTTACCAGGGATTGAACTCAGGACCTTGTGCTTGCGAGGCAGGCGCTGGAACCACTGAGCTAACCCTCCGGCCCCATGGTCCCACTCTTAATGAGCATAACATGACAGTGAGGCATCTGTCTGCCCCACTCCACCAACTCCAGCACCCAATAGGCACTGCTGTGCTTAATATGCTGCAATGCTGGACAGGCTGGCAGAGACTCCAGTGCTTGGGAGGAGTGGAGGAGCTGCAACCCTGGCTTACACCCAGATCGAGGGAGCAAGGGATGCTCAGAAATTCATGTAAGCTCTCCTCAGGAGCCCACAGAATTCCTGGAGGGAAAAGGGAAACATAATTAAAGAGTTATGGGAACTATTTGAGAAAATGAAGTATTTGAACTTATATTTTTCGAAAAACGTTTTTATAAAAACTTTAGATTTCTCCATAACAATAACTTAGAATCTTCCCACATTTTCAATTTCACTTATTACCTGTATCAAAACCAATAAATGTCTGGGCATGGTGGCTCATGACTGTAATCCCAGCACTTGGGAGGCAGAGGCAGGAGGACTGCTGAGTTCGAGGCTTGCCTGGGCTACATAGTGAGCACAGGGCCAGCCTGAACTACAAAAGCAAGACCCTGTCTTAAAAAAAAAAAGAAACAATAAATGACAAGGAGTTGCATGTTCGTCTTTGGAGATTACAACGAACAGAGTAACACCAAAACCCACTCACAAGACCTCTTAGGAAGGACAGAACAGAGAGGTAAGGAATGAATTGCTGGTGGCAGAAGGTGAAAGAATCTAAAATTTTAGGTTTTGCAGGGTGTGCGAATCCAGAAGATTTCCAAATGGGCCCAAGAAAAAAATGTTTTAAATTAAATATTAGAATATGAGAGGGAATTTTAGATTTCATATAGGAGCAAATGTTGCACAGCCATTTAGCAGATTTATTCTCTCCATCAGTAGGCATGCTCATTACAAGAAAATTACTCTTATTAGATAAAATTTGGTCATATATTAGATTTTTCATCTAAACTCCATATAAACATCCATTAATATTTTTTGATAAAAAGATAATTCCAAGTCTCTATGGGTCCTACATTGGCCATATGTATCACCATTAGTTCAGTTACTCTATAGGTGTTATAGTAACAGAATTGCATTAGTTCTACTACTTAGGCCCTTCTGGGAATTCATTTAGAGAGGTGACAATGTGTGCTGACTTCACAGACTACATGACATTTCCCTGACAAGTCATAAAGCCTATCCAAACAAAAGGGACCATCTTTTTTTGTTTGTTTTTGAAACAGGGTTTTGCTTTGTAGTTCAGGCTGGCCCTGAGCTCACTATGCAGCCCAGGTAAGCCTCAAACTCACAGCAATCCTCCTACCTCTGCCTCCCAAGTGCTGTGATTATAGGCATGAGCCACCATGCCTTCCTCAAATTGGACCATTTTGAAGAAAAAGGCTTACAGTTGTGTCTGTATCTGGCAAAACAGGGAAAGGAGAAAGATACAGCCTCCTCCTGCTCTGCTTGGTTTTCCTCAGTGAGCAGGGATGATGGTGATGAGGATACAGTTCTATAGGAGGCAAACTCTGCTGACTCTCTCTTCTCGCCTATGTCTCTGTAGCTCCTGGAGCTGTACTGAATTGTTCTCCATATCTGTGCGGGAGCCCATGGTGGCTGCTGTTCTGTCTCAGAGTGGGGATTCCTAGAAGCCAAGAACTGCACTAGGATCAGCTCACTTAAAGACACAAAGTCTAAGCTTAGAGAAATGAATCACCTATTTTCCAGGTGGCTTGTATGCCAAACAAGACTTACTTTCTTTCCATTCAACTTCCTGTTTACTTCTGTTGGGGTCTCACCTCTCTGTGAACTACTTCCCTTTAATTGGGCTGCTCAGGACACAGCAGGAACCCAGAGAAAAGGAAGAAAGAGTGAAAGGTCTCTGCCTGGGTCTTCTCTCTTCTACCTGTGTCTTTCTCCCTTGCACTTGTCTCTTGGCCCACTCCTCAGGAAGAGTCTAGGAACCTTTCAAAACACTTCAGCATGTCTTATCTATATTCAGTGACTTGGCCTCCAGTGCCACAAGCTTAGAGTTAAACATTAATGTGATCACATGGAGAGATTTCCATTTTTATCATCTTGCCTAATCCTGAACAGGTTAAGAAATAGATTCAGAAATGTACAAAAATGTTACATAACATTTAGAACCTTCATTTTAAAGTTCTTCCATAATTGTGCAGAACATATTCTACCTTAGGTTATCTCACCAACTGATTTTTCTGTGTTTAACACAGAAGTAGAGTAAGATATAGAGTGTACCAATAAATAAATAAAAGTCTCCCACCATACATATGCATGTACATAGCATACGCTCCCAAAAATTAAGAAAATTAAACAAAATAAGAAGTAGAATAAGAAGCAGAAAAAGATCAACTATGATGGAAAAGGATACCGTATCTTCTGTTGATAGGATCTACAAAAGCAGAGCTACAGCTTTCCCCGCCTACTATTCTGCCTACCCACCTAATCATCTTCTTTTCACATAAAGCCAGACCGTGCTCCTCAGGGTTGTCTGCTCAGTGGATGTGAGTTCATTGTCATGGACCTCTGTCTCGGGTCAGATTCCTCTTGTTCTTGCTGCTTTCGCCTAGTCCACATACCCTAATGGTTACTACCACTTTCTTTTGTAATTGTTGCTGTTACTCAGAAGCTGTCTCCTCCTGGAACTCTTGAAAGTCTTTAAGGGAGTCTCTCCTACTCTTCCACACCTACACCTACACCCCAGTCCTTCTCCCCACTTTGCAATGTGAAAGCACATATAGAGTACCTGCCATCAGATGCCTCACCACCACAGGAGGGAGTGTGTCTGAGGACTTAGAGGACTGACGGAAGGGAAGCAAGAGGTAGAAAATAGACTCCATGGAGCAGGGCCAGCCCGCCCCACATGAGGGAAGTGTTTGAACAGTAGGAAGATGATTTCCAGGAAATCCTTACCATTTACTCTTCTTGTTTGCTAATTTTTTTTTTTTTTTTTTTGGCGGTACTGGGGATTGAACTCAGGACCTTGCACTTGCCAGGTAGACATGCTGCCACTGAGCTAAATCCCTGCCCCCCCGCTATTTAATTTTTTAAGAAATAATCATGAATTTTTTTTTTTTAAGTGTTGGGGATCAAACCCAGGTAAGTGCTGTACTACTGAACCACACCCAAGCCCTCATGTAAATCATTATTGAAAAACATCTTGGCTAATAAACAAAAGACTTGATTGACAACTTTGTTCTTGCCTCTACATGCCTTTTCTGTTTGCTTGCTCTCTTTTGTTGAAGTGAAGGTTAAACCAAGAAGGAATACTGCTCAAATTAATGAAGTAGGCTGGCAGATTATTAATGCAGATTTGAAATCTCTAGAACAAATTTTTCGTATGTAAAATATGATCTGCTAAAAAATAAGGGCAACTGTATTTCACTGGCAACCTCAGAGACAAGCATATCACATTCATTCTGCTTCAATATGCATTTTTATATTATGCATCTGTAAGACATAAAATAGTTGATTTTGCAAATATGTCTCATTTGGATGTTAATTTGCAAATAAGAGTCAAGAAAGAGTCTATATAAATTATTTTTGTAAATATATGTGCATAAAACTCTTCTAAAATTCTAACTAGTGAATAAAATCTTAGGAAGACTGATCCAAAGATAATCACCTTGACGTGGAATAATTTTATCACTGTCCATCTTCCGGAGGCTTCTTTAGTAATCCAAAAGATGAGATTAGACTCTCATTATAAACTACTTATAAACATCATTTGCGATGATGGGAAAGTAATTTGAAGAATTTGGGGCCTGGTAATGAGTTTCCTTTGATGCTGGGGAAGGGTGGCAGTGGGAACAGAATTCAAGATAATTGCTGGTTGTCTCCAAGGAGGCCAAATGTTGACGAAGGTTGTGTGTTTAATAATGAAAGATACTAACCTCAGAGAGAGACCAGACAATGCTGTCAGTAACCCCTGAACGTGAAAAAGGCCTACTTTGTTAGACCTAACAATCACTCTCGACTGTCTTCCTCCTACCCATCTTGCCCTTGTTGTGTCTCCAGCTTAAGCCCTGAGAAGAACAATTAAAAACATGAGGAGCAGAAGAAAATTGGCTCAGGAAACTTGATGCTGGCAGCACAGCACACTGCAACTGTAAAATACCACCTTCCTCCCTGAGGTACCATTCTGGAGAAGAAGGATAACACAGCTACCTCTCTCAAGCATTTTCAGAAAATCAACAAATGTTTGCCTAACTCTTTGAAGTTTATAAGATCCGCATCTGGGTTTGCTCCAATGAATGCAAGCGTAGGAAACCCTTTCCAGGAGAAGGATGCAACTCTGGGCGTGGCTTTTTCTTCTCATTCATTTTAATCTCCCTTGTTGAGACTCCTGAGAACTTGACTTTGGCTAATCGTGCCAGGCCTAGAATCCTTTCCCAAGATCTGCCTCCAGAACCCTCACAGCCATTTCTAATGTACTTGATCATTTTTCTACGTTCAAAAATTTTAAATATACCTTTCTAAATATTCGTGTGGGTTTAAAGCTGCCAAGCATTCCTCTTTAGGAAAGATGGTCTTACTGCCTAATCCTCAGCATTATGCTGTCTTTTCCCATGTGAGATGATGGAGAAAGAATCGTCTTTTTTTTTTTAATGTTCTTACTTGGAAAAAATAAAAATTAACAACCCTAATGTGGTTTATCCCTTCCTACTTTACACATACACATATTAAAATAAAAATTTATTATAATAAAGGGCATATTGCTATTAATCCCCCCACCCCCCAAAAAAATACAGCTGCTTGCATTGCACATACTTCTCAACCATCTCGCCACATTCTGAAGCAATTCTGGAAGTTTTCTTTTGTACTGTATATTTATTGTTAGTGTATCTTAGTGATGCATAATAATCACATTTATCCTGAGGAATTGGGACATACCCATATAACATCTGGATCACTTTACACCCTTTTTTTCTTCTTCCTGTTTCCCAGGTCTCTTTTTGTCTTTATCAGGCTGTTACATACGGAGGTCTGGAAACCACTGATCAAAATGAGGAGGGTGATTATCCTTAAGGGATGGTCCTGATAATATGATCAACTGTAAACACTGTGATACTGTAAGAACTATAGTAAGTATCGTCGGAAAGGAGTAAAACAAAAGATCAAAATGAGGGCCGGTAATTTAGCTCAAGTGGCACCACACTATCTTGGAAGCACAAGGGCCCAAGTTTGATCCCCAGTACCACCAAAAAAAATGATCAAAAAGAACCTCCTCCAGAAATGGAACTAGTCTGTCTTTCTTGTAGCTTGCCCACCAAAGTATCAACTCAGCTTCTAGCGTGGATACCCAGCCCCACCTACCTCCCAAGAACAGTTTCTTTGCCTCCCCTAATAGCAAACCTGTGGTGCCAACATCCTCGTTTCTGCTCAAGGTCCCTAGTGTCTCCCATGGACCTCGTACACTCTACAATATCAGTGTCTGTCCCCCTAGACTGGAGCTGGCAAACAGACTGTCTCAGATTGTTGAGGAAGCCAGCAGGGGGAAAATAAATACAAAGCCATGGACAGGACAAGAGGGCTGGAACTACACAAACAGAAAAGTGACCAATTGATCTTTCTGTCTTTTACCCCAAACTCTGAGAGATAAGACTTAAACAAAGAGACCCCCAAATGGGTTCAGTTTCAGTTTCTACCACTTTCTACTAGAGTGAGATTTTTCTTTCAAAAAATCTATCTCTATTTTTTGTTAAAAGGATGATTCAAATAAATGACCACAATTCATTCCCAATGTCATACATCATCACGTTAGAGATAGGTAACACCCATGAATTTGAAATAATCATCAACAAAATTACGTCTCCGTAGTGCACATATGTTAAAGACAGAAACACTGACTTACATGGACACTATGTGTGTTAAAACAGCAATGGACCTGAGGCTAGAAATGATTTTTAAATCCATGATGGGTCTGCCTTTGTCACTGTCCCAATGTCCACTGTTTTCTCTACTTTCTTCCTTCTTGTCCATGTCAGGTGGAATGAAAGAATCTAAAAGCAATAGAATCTAAAAGCAACAATTTATATCTCATAATAAGCTGCCATCAAAGTACGATCTCTGATGGTAGGTCATTATTCATATTAGGAATGCTTTATGCTCAAAGCCAATTCTGTTAAATTTTCCTCCCTGAGAACGTCTTCTTTATACTACCTACCATTATGGACATTTCTTCAGTATTTTCCCCTCACCCCTAGAACAATGCCTTCCTCCTGGGTTTGCTTAGATGATTGCCATAAATAGTAATTAATGCTCTGGAACTGAATTACTGAGGTTCTGATCAGGTTTCAAACTGATACCCATAAGCACTAGCTGTATGACCTCATCAGGGTCTTTTATCCTAAGCCTCAGTTTCCCTGTCTGCACAGTAATAGCACTAAGTTCCCAGAGGATTATCCTAAGATTAAGTGCAGTTTACAAAGCTCTGAGAACAACAGCAGATATTCGAGAGTGTGCTAATCTCACCATTGTCATTGTATAGATAGAAACATATTTTCCTTGATGTTACAGAAATGACTGCACCACTTGGCCTCTGTCTGCCTTCTCTTAATACTGGATTAGTGAATGAATAAAACTGCTAAAAAGTGAAAATAAGAAAAGAAATGAAAATTTAAAAGCAATTGGCTCTATAAAAAGTAACAATTTAAAATATCTTTGATCTCTTTTATGTCTGAAGGTCAGCCTTTTTTTTCCAGAAATCTGTCTCCCAGGTTGTTTTATATCACTGAAGTCTATTTCAGTCACATTTTAAAAAGAGTGATATTTTAAAGACTCTGTAGGTATAAACAGATGTAGGAGGAAGAAAGGTGTCTTAAATGCTTATTTTTTTCCAAAATAGAAAATAACCATGTATTGCCACTAATCTAAAACCTTAAACTACTCAATGTATCTTTATATGATACTGGCTTTGTCTCAACAAGATCTGGTTCCATCTCTCTGAGTTGTCAAAGTCAAATTACACTGAACAGGACTTTTTTAAGAAAAAGAATGACATTACATGAATTAGTTACCAAGAAATGGCAACAGTTCATTTCAACTTAAAATAATTTTCACAACACATTACAGCTACAAAAGGTAAATGGTCACCAAAGACAGAAATTGAGTCTATAGGACAATATTTTCTGCCCTAGTAAGATGCACCTTATATTTTCATAGTTTTAATGTTACTGTAGGCTAATAAGATCTTCTTTAGTAGTGAAGTTTGACCTCAAGCAAATATATTCAAGTATCAAAGCTATTTTCTACCAAAATGAGGGTGGTGAAGTAGAGAAGTCCCTCTAATCTCCCAAAATACCTGATATGAAGAGCTCCAGCTTGATCTCCACAAGTAAGGCTGCCAGCAACCTGGTTCATTGTAATATGAATTACTTACATTTTTAATCTCAAATTAAATATAAAGTGGAAATAAAAGTTCTTGCTTGAACTGGAACTCAGAATTAGCAGACTAAGGAGCAGTACAGGCAGTTATCCGTCTGAGGAGACAGGCTGCTATTGATCTCCCAGTTCCACTTTGGCTTCCTATCTTGTTCTTCCGGTCAAGTCATATAGCTTCTTGGTGTGTACTCTGTAAAGCTCAGATCAGAATATTTAATTATCTGAAAAGGATGTTCTATGGATTAACTGTCAAGTGTTTTGAGACCGTTAACAGCTTGATAAATGCTAATGAGACACTTCAAGGAAACTGGTATTACTGTTCACCTATTGTTTTACATAACTAGCCATCTTTAATTTTATTATTATTTACAGGGTCTCATTTTTAAATTGTATTGTAACTCTATGTTGTCCTCCAAATAATCATCACATTTTAATTATAAAGATGTGAGTTTTCAAACAATTGCCATGTCAGGACCAGAGAGAAGGAAATCTGCATAAAGCCTTAGTTGGCTGATAATTACCAAGGCATAAAAAGCCTGTGAGTTGCAACAGAGACATTTTAATAGTTACTCTGAGGGAATAAGACCAGATGAGAAGAAAAGCCAGGCTGAGGGGGAAAAGTGGAGATGAGGACTATATTCTAAGCTTCAAATTAAATCCACCAGTTGGACCAAAGACATTATAATATTTTAGAAAAGACTTGAGAAAGTACACACTTTGTAATTTCTTTGATTTCATCTCTCTGACTCTAAACATATTTAGAATAAGCTAGAAAAGAATTATTCCAAATATCTCTTTCCCAGGAAGAAATTCAAAGGCACCACTGCATTCACAGTATCTGTCATTGGGAAGAAGTAACAAAGAATGCTTTAATATTGGGCTACAAAGTGCCCAACCCCATTCCCACCTTGACCTTGATCATGCAGGGCCCCTCTGCAGGTCCTTGAACCTGTAAGTTCATCACATTCCCCACTTCCACCTGTAAATCTAAAATACAAAGGACCAGCTAGTTCTATCTCACAAAGAAGTCATAAAGATTAGAGTCAGAACATTGAACTTCGAAGATGAAAGGCTCAATATAAATTCCAAGCATTATTGTCAAGATTCAGTGTGAACTGGCAGAAATGTGCTGCTTAAGCAATTGCTACCTGTCAGCAGATCTAAACTAAGACGACCTTGCTATGCGAAGGAAGGGCAATAGCCCCTTCGACCAGGAAGCAATCCTCTCAGCCAGTGGAATTGTCTTAATTAGCCCACCACTGTGGATCTCCTTTCTTGTTTCTCTAAATACTGCAATTTAGTGCACACCTGCTATACCTACTCCACTCAGACCCCAGTACAACACACATTTACTCTCTGTCTACACTGGGCAAGGCTATGTTAAGGGCTGCAAATACAGAACTCATTACATATCCTACCCCATTAGTGCTCGCTGCATTTTCCAGTTAGTTTTGAGGAAATGGACTCTCCTCAAAGCTGACAGTACCCGAAGTAAGACCTTTCTTCAAAAAAAGTGCAAAACTACTGTAACTGACTTCCTTTAGCAATGACTGTAATAGGCGATGACATGTACTGTGAAAAATCAAAATTGTGCACATTTTTCTCTTGAAGCTACAAGTGTTTCAAATTATTGTTCCCAAGTAATAGTTCCATCATTGTTCTCAGGATCATCAAGCTCCAAGGGGTCCTTTATCCCAGATGATGACACTTACACCTATATTTGGAGGCTAACTTCAGAGTGACTTTTTTAATGTGCCTAGGGGCTCAGAAAACTGAGCACTATATACATGTGAATGTACATGAGTGTGTATATGTGTGAACACACATGCATGCATGCATATGCACCCACTTGTCCTATGTTTGCCTTGGATCCCCTGCCTTCCTCCTTGTTTGATAATAAGTAAATAAATGACAAGTTTAGGTACTGCCCTGGAAGGGTCACCAATCTTAACCCAAGTCATTTGGAGCAGCTATTGCTATGCTCTTTTACTTTACTTTTTTTTATTGTTTTGTTTTGAGACAGGGTCTGAACTACAAAGTTCAGGCTGGCCCTGAGCTCACTTATGTAGCCCAGGCAAGCCTCCAACTCAGCAATCCTCCTGTCTCTGCCTCCCGAATGCTGGGATTACAGGCATGAGCCACCACGTCCGGCACTGTGGTATGTGGTATTGATTGCTGGTGGGTGTGAGTCACCACGCCCAGCATTGTATGGGGTGTTACTGGGGATCGAACTCAGGACCTTGTGCTTGCGAGGCAGGCGCTGGAACCACTGAGCTAACCCTCCCGTCCCTAGGTTGGCATTTTTTAATAACTACTGGTTTTCTTGTCTAAATTCCCTCCAGTCTTTTCCATATATTTTTTTTTTTTTTGAGACAGGGTCTCGCTTTGTAGTTCAGGCTGGCCCTGAGCTCACTATATAGCCCAGGCAAGCCTCGAACTCAGCAATCCTCCTGTCTCTGCCTCCCGAGTGCTGGGATTACAGGGGTGAGCCACCACGCTCTGCACTGTGGTATGTGGTATTGATTGCTGGTGGGCATGAGTCACCACGCCCAGCATTCTATGTGGTTACCGGGATTGAACTCAGGACCTTGCGCTTGCAAGGCAGGCGCTGGAACCACTGAGCTAAATCTCCAGCCCTCCATATTTCTTTTAAAAATACAGAGTTAAGCTCACTGGGACAATGTGGGAGACCTCTTCTATAAAATGAGAACTGATGAGCCCTGAGATTCCTTTCTGTTCAAAGAAGGGAAGGAAAAAATTAAAGGTAAGAAGGAAAAAAACAGAAACAAAGCTTATGTATATAGGGAGTGAGGAGCAAAAGGGAGGGTAGGAGAAAGGGGGAAAAAATAAGAATATTCTCAATGTTGAATGTGATCATGATGTATATATATAAAATGTACCAATAAAAAATACACTTTTTTTTTTTTGCTTTTTGGAGACAGGGTCTCACTTTGTAGTTCAGGCTGGCCCTGAGCTCACTATGGTGCCCAGGCAAGCCGCCGCGAACTCAGCAATCCTCCTGTCTCTGCCTCCCGAGTGCTGGGATTACAAACTTGAGCCACCACGCCCAGCATTATATGTGGTAACCGGGGATCAAACTCAGGTCCTTGCGCTTGCAAGGCAGGTGCCGGAACCACTGAGCTAACCTTCCGGCCCAAAAAATTCACTTTTTGGGCCTGAGATTTAGCTCAGTGGTTCTGCCACCTGCCTAGCAAGCACAAGGTCCCTGGTTTGATCCCCAGTGACCACAAACAATAGTACTGGGCGTGGTGATTCATGCCTATCAGCAGTCAGTACCACATAGCACAACAGCACAGTGCCAGGCACGGTGGCTCACACCTGTAATCCTAGCACTTGGGAGGCAGAAACAAGACTGCTGAGTTCGAGGCTTGCCTGGACTAGGTAGTGCACTCAGAGCCAGCCTGAACTCCAAAGCGAGATCCTGCCTCAAAAAAAAAAAAGGGGGGGATCCTTTCTGTTCCAAGATCTTGGTTCTTGAGAAACTCTAAAATTCTAAGGAAGGAATTGGCAGTCTTCTCTGTAGAGAAGCAGGTAGCAAAAATTTGAGTTTTCGGGCCGGAGGGTTAGCTCAGTGGTTCCGGCGCCTGCCTCACAAGCGTAAGGACCTGA